>JAUZSU010033316.1:0-10343 GCA_034780255.1 Parotocinclus maculicauda | reverse complement strand
AGATTAATTTAATACAATTTGAAATAAGGCTGTAACGTAACAAAATGTGGAAAAAGTGAAGCGCTGTGAATACTTTCTGGATGCACTGTAGGTTCTTCTTAATTCTGCATGCAGAGATCAACTCAGATACAAGAACATCCATGGACAGTTGTATCCAGTTGTATAAGAGCGGATAGAAAGGCATGTATGCTCTCTTATTTTATACTAGCTAATGTGTGAGTAAGATCAGGCAAACGTATGTGTGTGTGTTTTGTCGGACAGCAGGGGAAATTAATTCCCTAAAGTTGCAACAATGTCATGTGGAGGATAACTTGTTAAGCAAACATGTAGACACTTCTTCACCACCTCAAGGCCTCACAGCCTTTCTGGCCCTCAACTCGGGTGCTGGACAACAGATACACTTATCTTCAACATTCTGTTCCTTTTCTCATATAAGACGTTTGAGCATTGAGGAACTTCATGCTAGCACACAAGCATAGTATGTATAAATGAGTAATGATTAATTAAACTGAAATAAAACAGAATATACTAAAATAAGAAAAATAAATTCCCCCGACACTATGAACCTCCAGTTCTGCCCAAGTCAAGGATGCACAAATCAAGATCAAGAGGAACGAAGCCTAGCCCAGCCAGACCACCCACCAGACACACCTGGCCAAAGGTCAAGGCATGACAAGCAGACATACCAGACATTATCCCAGACTCATGGCCACAGTAATCAGAGCCATGCAAGTGGGGAACTTTACATACTGTCTTAATTTTTTTCTGATTTGGGGTTATAGTTGATTAGATCTGTTAAGACAATAGATTGTTGGATTATTTCTAAACCAAGCCCAATCCTCTTTTCATGTCACAATGTCTATTTTAGCTTGTATATAACATATAATTTCATCTGGATGTAGTCCAAAAATAACAATTTAAACTACCAATATTAAAAATGGTTTAGTCAAATGCAAGCAGCATAATGACCCACAATCCTGTCAGAGAGGTAATTAAGGGTTACTGGGAATGCTATTCTGTGTCTCTGCAAGCAATGGCATGTCCTACCAGATGCCCTTTATATCCATTTCCCCAGAGATGTGATTCTCATGAAAATGTAAAATAAGTGCAGATGCCGATTGGATGACTTATCTCAGGCTTTTGTTTTTATGCAGACCTATATAGATTTGTTAATCCAATTTTTACCATATTAACATAATTAAATTAAAAATATAAAAAGCAGTACAGTCTCTTATGAGATAAACATATGTGCTTATATAAATCAATCATGAACCTTTAAGGAGATACCAGAAAATAAATGTTTCATGAACGATAGGAACAAACATGGGAAACATTCACGGTTCCAAGTGTGAGCTCTCACCTAACAACAACGAACCACCTGCCACATGCCTGTTGCCATGGCAATGTCTTAGATAGCCATATGAAATGAAGAAAACAAGTCTGGAGTTATGCTAATTTCTTCAGACCATGTTTGATGATAGTGTGGACTATCATTTGAAGAACTAATACCAGGTTTGTTACTTGCCGGCATGACTTCTCCCACTTGAGCAATATAAAGCAGTGTCATAGGAATGTCATTTACTTACTTTCATAATGTAATGATTATTTTGAAATGCATTTAATTAAAAAGTCATTAATTTCCATACTTCTAAGCTTTAGCCTACTAGACTGGGAGAAGTCACAACAAACCTTGTAACACACATATAATCATTTAATTTGTCTAGTAAGCATCATACTAGTTTCTTCTTCTATTTTTAAGGGCATCAAAACATACTGTTTGTAAAACCTGATCATATAAGCACCTTATTGGAAGATTTATTGTTTATTAATTACACCAGTAAAAACAGCTACTGACTGTAGATTCAGACTATACATACAAGGAGGACACTTATAATAAATGTGTGACCTGCACATAGACATGGTCCATTTTGATAGCACAAAGTAAGTGCCAGACTTTAGCAAGAAAGTGTGCTACTTGAGATAACAACACATCACAGCCTGGTAAATTGCTGGCACCAGACTACTTTTGCACTCTGTGTGGGAGTAGTGGTGATTGTAACATGACTTACACAGTGCTATCTAATCTCCAAATACTTTTCCTGTCCTTTACATGGGTGTAACTTTGCCAGACAGTGATTTGTACACATTTTCCCATGGTGTACTCTTAAGTCTAATTTTAGCTTTGGCTACATTTGCAAAAGCAGCTCCAGTGGCTTGATGGTAAGAGCCACGTGTGCTGTACTGGTATGTTACCTTATCCATGGCGTTCTTCTGCCTATAGCCAATGCACACTGACTAGCATAACCGTGGATGCTTTACCTTCTGCTACATTTAGATCTTAAATGTGAATAGACCTAAAAGCAGCAATAGCAAACAATGTAGATTGCTAGATCAATCTAGACTTACCAAGGAGATTATGCCAACCAGACTTTATGCCAACTGTCTGGAACAACCCTGAACATAAAACATAGCCTGCTGCATTGCTCTAAATTGAACAAGGTAGGAAAACGATACATGAGATACATGTTTGGAAAAGTACCACCTTAGAGATTATTAGAATTTTTAAAAATGAAATCACTGAAATAAGAACCTGGACTATTAAAAAACACAAGTCTTAAACAGAACTACAATATAAATGCTACAGCATACACTTTGAACTGAGGAGTATTCACCAAAGACTCGAAAAACAGAAGGAGCTGTGCTTTAAGGGAAAGTATACTGCTCACAAAAAATAGTGAGCAAAAGGGCAAAATTAAGGGCAAAATTAATGATCTTTGTGAGCAATGTAAATGAGCAATGTAATCAAGTCAGTGAAATTCTGAACCTGCAATTTGTTGTAAAATGTGTGAATTAGAATATGCAGAAAAACAATTAATAAAATAATAATAATAATAATAATAATAATAATAATAATAATAATAATAATAATAAAATCTTTAAAATTACCCAACCACGTAAATGTGGTTTTATTTTTTAAATTGAGGTAAGACTTTTGTCCATTGTTTTGGCTGATTTTGTCACCATAGTTTTGGTTGTAAAATGGGTAAAATTATTAACTTGTATATAAGCCAGTTATGTATGCAATTGACATCTATAAGATCATAATAGTGGAATTGTGTTATACTAAATCATTAATTACAGCTTAATGCATGCAGAGTTTCAGTTTAGGAAGCAGTGGGCAACGGGAACAGCCTGGTAGCTACTTTGCGACTAATTAGCTAGTTGGCTAAAGAGGGATGTATGCAGGTGCTTGGATAAAAAGTGGGACAATCTTATATGCACTTATAAATAATGTATCATGTTATAGGCATCTTTGTGTCTAAAAGATCAAGCATTATTACATAGCATAAGTTATGAGCTTTAGCTTTTCATTATTAAAAATTAACTGAAACACCAATTGTCCTAAAACCAATTTTTCTTTACATCATTCTGATTTCAATCTTTTTGCTTCCAGTATTGCTGCACATATTTCAGTTGCCTAAATTATGTACACAATGTACTAAAACATGATTTAATGCAATAATAGCTAAATCAATACTGTTTTCTTATAAATTAATTACAACCCATAACCTATATTCATGATATCCATATCTATGTATTAATGGCAGTAATGCTCATGGTTAGTTTTTTTAATCTTGCACAAATAATATGACAATGTCTCCATAATGCCTGCAAGTACTGACATGCCTGCTTCATCTACAAAGTACTTATATTTAGCAGTGGTGTTTTGACCAACACATTGGACCAATCTGTCACTCCATATTACAATTTTTACTGATGCTTTAGCATATCTCAGCCTTTTCACTCTGTTCCTCTTCTGAAAAATTGGTTTCTTGGCTGCTGCTCTTCAAAAAAGACAATTCTTGACTGTAGAATGGTCATCTTGGCATCTCAGTGAGACTGACAGGTGCAGCTATTACTCAAATGTAAGATTAGGTCATGCCTAGGGGGAAAGATGGTATGATTGACCTGCAAAAAAATTCATTGATAGACAGTATTTTGGACAACACGGAAGAACACCCAAGTAATGGGTGAGGGGGCTATTTTCTTTTATGTCTGGAACATGGCCGCCATCTTGAAAGCTGCAATTGGTCATGTAGCACATTAAAGAAGACCAGAATTGTCTCAGAAATCATAATCAAAATGCAAAATCTCTTGTGGTTCAAAAGCTGTCAACACAGAAAGAAACACAGAAACAACCGACACCCAGAAAGATCACCAATTTCACACAGCACTGTTTTAGCCCTCATAGCCATATAGTAATCATCCAAAGACTGCTACCGACAAAAAACCTCAACAATGGTTTTGTCAGCTTTTGCAAAAAGTTCACGACGCAGCACATGACATGTCCTGAGACTTAGCCTCAAAGTGTATTGTCTGGAAAGGTATAGAACTGTTGCTATGCATTTTGTTAAGCATTAAACAATTTATTCTTAACATGGTAGGTTATTTTAATTGTTAAAAACATTGTGGTTCTTTATTTAATATTCATAGGTTCCCTTCCATATTGTCACGCCCACCGGCTGCGTGGCGTCACGGGACTAATTTCCACCAGCTGATTTTGTTTAGCGCGCCCATATAAAGCTTTCTGTTTGCTGTGTACGGGCGCGAAGCTTTGATGGTTTTCCCGTGTTTTTTACGTTCACGTCTCCGAACGGGTTTTAGCTGGTATTATTTCCCCTTGTTACCTGTTTTTTATTATCCGGTTTTCCTTTGCAATAAACTATTTTTACTCACCATCTCCTTCTGCTGCGCATCTTTGCCTCCATGTCACGCATTCCACAACGGATTATGACACATTGTGTTTTATTGTTATTCTTACCAATAGGATTTTAAAGGTTTTATGCTGCTTATTATTTAATATATTTAAATTGTATGATTATTGTGCAGTATTGTGTATTGTATCATGACTGATAATGCAGTGCATTTTGTCTTTGCATTCTTGATTACAATAATGGTGCATGCTACTACTCTAATTCTGTTACCTATAATTTTCTCAAATGGCTTTTGCCACTCAAAGCGTTGTTGTCAGCTTCAAAAATACAGATGCCTGCCTCTTTCCTGTCACACTCAACCAATCAACCCCTCTGCTCTGGCTATTTTAGATGTATGAATGTGAAGACTCACCAGAATAGAATGTGTTTTTGGTAATCTACTTGGGTTATTCAAAATAATTATATTCATTGTATTTCCATGTTGTCACAACACAACTGGACATATAATAGCTTCCCACTGTGCTTTTGTGAATTCATAACTGCAAAGAGATTTAATAAGTAATACTTATGATACCATTATGTACATATTGTACAGGCACTGGTGCTTACCTCATACATTACTTTACACTGGGTCACCCAAATTACCTTAGAAGTCTGAAAACCAATATAATTTTCTTGGAAAAGTGACAATGCTCTTCCAACAAAACTAAGATTAAAATAATAGCAAAAAATTTTAAGAATTGTGATTGGGTAAAACCAGGTCTGGTTTCAAAATAGTTGCACACTCTAATGTAAATGGTACAATAATTTCAAATATACAATTGTACTTACTTAAACTTTGTCAGCTCTACTGTCATTCAAAATAAAAATAGTACTAATAGCAGCTTAATCAATAGGCACAGGAAATAATTTTTTAACCCTGGTCCCTATGTAGTTATATTAACACAACATAATTACTATAATTGAAATTGCCGAACAGTAGCTATCCTTATATGCCTCCCAAATAATCATTTTAGCCAGTCAGTAATCTGCTCATTTAGACTTGGAAAAATATTTGAATTTATGTTCAAAAAAGGTGACTGGATAGTGCAGGGTTCAGATTTAGATTCTTAGGAACTCTCAACAGAAGCCAGTTTCTCAAAATATTTAACCTGCGTACATTTCACTTTATGTGCCATTGCAAGTTTATTTTAGTTCCAATTATTTATCGCTCTTTCCCTGTAGATTGTGATGTATTGTATATGAATAGAAACTATATTTTCATATGTCTCCTGTATTTACATTTATTTGACATTTAAATTTATAATGATTAGTTGCATTGGCACTTTTTAATTTTACAGAAAAAAATGTATTGCAGGTTCTGCAGGCAGTGTCAGTGTGAGTGGTGTACAGCATGCCTTTACCAGCTACTCTGGCTCAAATGAACAAATCCCATCTGTGCTTTACTGCAATTCGAAGAGCCACACAATTACCAACTAAACAAAGGAAGCTCAAAATAACAGGGAACAAGTGATTATCTGGTACCCGTGACACAGAACTAGCCGTAGCAACTAGACTGCTTCAGTGGCACAATCCAGTGTCTTAAAACATTATTACATGCTGTGGGTATACCTGGACCTGAAATGCTAAGAATAATGACAGCCTGAAAAAACATATGGTTTTTGATATTATGAAAGTGAAATGCAAATCTGAATGTGTGGCATATTGTAATTCCTAAACTCTTAAACATGTTTCTTTCTATGATTGTGAAGACATTACATTTATATAATATTTTGAATTTGTTTTTACATGCGTGTTATTTTACAAATTAAGAGGATTCAGCAACCATCTTTTGCAAATACAAATGTTGTGAATTTTATGAAGCAGGTCATTGTAAGTTGTTTATATGTTACGCTGGATCCAATAAACAGACCTCAGTATAACTGATAATGTATATGAATTTCAAGTGTGAATGCATGTGGTTAAAATATTATCAGAATACAGTTCATATACAACACACTTGAAAAGACCAGTCATTATTGCTGCTCTTCTTAAGTTCACGAGATATGTTCACAAGTTCAGACTCTAAAATCATAGAGTCCGAATAAGCGGCTGGTCCCATCAACCGGTGGCCCAATTAACCGGAATCGTCTATACATCATTAGTTATACTTAGGTCTGTTTATTGGATCCAGCGTAACGTATAAACAACTTACAATGACCTTTCATAACATTAACAACAATTTTATTTGCAAAAGATAGTTGCTGAATCCTCTAAATTTGCAAAAGATTAATGCTTAGAATAAGCATTAATAAATGTTTTATCTGATTGCAGCTATAGCAAGCACTATTATGTTGCATAGAACAATTTGAGCACTAAAAAATGAAATGAACCCTGGTGGAAGCTGCAGGTATTACAATTTATTTTAGACAGCTTTATCTGTCCAGATTGCTGCAAAAAGTTAATAAGTTTCTTGTGTTCATCAGCTATGCGTTTCCTCCTTTATTGTTTGTCCGGCCTTGCAGGGTTGGACTTCATGGGTCCTCTGTGCAAAGCCATAAAGTATTGGATGGGTTTCGGTAGTCCAGTGCAACTTGGAGAGATGGATACAATTACATTTTTTAAAAATAGGGTTACAATGCTTCTGAAACCTCCTCCAGAAGTAGATTTTGTGTGGCTTAGCCCTATGCATTCCTTATACACAAGATGCTTGAAATGACATACTGTAACAGGGATCTATAAAGAGTTGTAGAGTGTATTAAACATTAGATATATTTACTCTGAATGCATATGAATTGTCGAAATTCTAACCTCCCAGTTTAACAATTAAACATGGCTTATACTATCATTATATGTAATATGAATATGTAACTTCTGTAATCATTTTAAAATCAAATCCATTAATCATGATTATTTCTATAAACATTATTTTCATGCAGGACAGTGCTAAGATGCTGATTCTATAGTGGGAGAGGGAAGACAAGGAAGAGGAGGCAAAGAAGGAGGCCCCAAGGTCCCTGAGGGTGTATGAGATGGTGCGTTGCAGAAGGTTGGCACCCCGCCAACCACACCACAGCAAAATAACCAGCAACTGTCCCCCAAACCTTGGCATTTATCACAGGTATAAATATATCCTGTGATATTCATCCAGGGAATTATATATGCCAGTACTCACAAGGACAGACTAGTTTGTGAAAAATCAAAACAAAGCAGGAGACAGCCATCAGTCTTCATTTACTACAAAAATGCACTAAAACATACAAACACTCACAGAAAATTGAAACAACCGCTCATTTACCTGAAGCTAATTAATATTACACCTTAAAACAAATATGTTGATCATTATGGTTTTTAAAAAGACAGTTGTAATAGCCATTAACATTATGGGGATCAGAAACAGAAACTTTTAAAGTTGTAAAGAATACCCTTCTATAATTACCACAACAGTTCATGGTCAGGACATAATAAACATTATTTCTTGAATGACCTAAGGTATCTCACAAATTATACTTTGTAAAATAGAGAATAAAAATCTGTATATGAAATATTTTAGTTTTGGTTACCTATAATCCACTATCTCTGAATTAATTAATTTGCATATAACCTACACACATCCAACTGTACATTTTAGTCACTTTTAGATTACTTATTTTACCTAATATAATGTATATTGGATGTAAATATGTTTTATACTGTATGTGAATAATGAAAAGGAGCATGAACAATGCTCCAAAAATGAGTGCTAGTGAGAGATCGAGTATCTGTGAAATTGCAGGAGGCTACAGCATGATATGTCTGCTTTATGATGTGCAAAATTATTATTATAAGAGACAGCATGAGCAAGCTGTTATCCCATGTGCCATGCAAAGTTGGGTGTTACTGCGTTTATAATGGACAAAATAAAATATGTAGAATGTATGAAATAACAAATTACTATAACATTTGCATTGTCTTAAATATGTAGAAATGTATACAGCCTAAAGTGTATCCTTGACACATAGACACTGTAGTCACTAATGCTGTTTGATATATAAAGGTGGGTCTAATCCATTTGTGGTTGAAGTGAACATTGCACCTTGACATAGTGACACAGTCCCCTAACAGTAGCTACTTAATATTTGTATATACAATTCTGTAAAAAAAGCTATTTATACTAATTCAATTGTCCTTGCCCTGAATTGTCCTAAAGACACTGTAATGACATGTCAGTTCTCATTAATACAGGGTCTGTGGGAATTTCTTTGTTGTTATTGTTATGACAAAAAAGAAACTGATTGAATTGTTTTCATTGATAAGATTTTATACAATAACACTTAGACATTTTCAAGTACTGTAGTACCTTGGTTCCCATCGTTAAATAGTTCCAGAAGGCTTGTTGAGTACAGAAAACAAAATGAATACCGAGCAAATTTTTCCCATAAGAAATGATGTGAATTGAATGAATTCATTCCAGACTCCTCTAAAATCCACATTGCATAAGGCATTATATTCATTCATGGAGGTTACAGGTGCTCCCTGATTTAAGATGTGAATATGTTCAAACAAATCAGTCATAATTTATATTTACATCATTTAGCAGTCGCCCTTATCCAGAGCAATTTACAATTAATACAGACTTACAATCCAAGTAATTGTGGGTTAAGGGCCTTGCGCAGGGACCCAACTGTGGCAGGGGGGGGTATTTGAACCCTGGACCTTCTGGTCCATAGTCCAGTACCGTAACCACTAGGCCACCACCGTCCTAAGATAATGTATAAACTTTATATGCAGCCAAGCTTAAAACATTTATCTTAAACTATCAACGCAACACTGGGCTCAGCAATCGGCTCAGGATTTTGTCACTGTATCTCTGCGCATTCAAAATGCCATAGATAAAATGCACCTATGTTATTTGTCCATAACATATGCCTTGCCATACCATAACCCCACCACCACCATGGGCCACTCGGTTCACAACATTGACATCAGCAAACTGCTCACCCACACAACGCCATGCACGCAGTCTACCATCTGCCCTGTATAATGAAAACCGGAATTAATTTGGGGAGAGAACACCTCTCCAAAGTATCATACACCATCGAATGTGAACATTTGCATACTCAAGTTGGTAACGACAACGAACTGCAGTCAGGTGGAGACCCTGATGATAACGACGAGCATGCAGATGAGCTTTCCTGAGATGATTTCCATCAGTTTGTGCAGAAATTCTTTATGAAGATGATCTTGGAGGTGAAGATGCTGGATGTGGAGGTCCTGGGCTGGTGTGGTTACATGTGGTCTGCTGTTGTGGAGTTGTGAGGTTAGGTTGGATGTACTGCCAAATTCTCTGTAATACCCTTAGAGACAGCTTATGGTAGAGAGATGAACTTTTAATTCAGTGTCAACGGCTTTGGTGGACATTACTGCAGTCAGTATGCCAATTGCACACCCCCTCAAAACTTGCAACATCTGTGGCCTTTTATTGTGGCCAGCCTAAGGGACATCTGTGCAATAATCATTCTGTCTTATCAGCAGCTTGATATGCCACATCTGTGAGGTGGATGGATTATGTCACCAAAGGAGAAGTGCTCACTAACATAGATTTAGACAAATTTGTGAAAAATATTTGAGCGAAAAAGTCTTTTTGTGTACACAGATAAAGTCTTAGAT
>JAUZSU010033315.1:0-21891 GCA_034780255.1 Parotocinclus maculicauda | reverse complement strand
CTGCATTGCACCTCACAGGCTGGCTGAGGCCTGTTGAGAAAACATGCTCCTATTAGCTTGCCCTATGCTGGGGGACACTGGTATTGCTTTTAAGATTATTTTCCATATCATTACCTGTGTGTGTGTGTGTGTGTGTGTGTGTGTGTGTGTGTGTGTGTGTGTGTCTGTGTGTGTGTGTGTTTACTCAGGACTCTACTCTGAAAGCTGTGCAGATGTTATGGGTGAACCTGATTATGGACACATTCGCATCCCTTGCTCTGGCCACTGAGCCACCCACTGAAGCCCTGCTGCTGAGAAAACCCTACGGACGTAACAATCCCCTCATCTCTCTTACCATGATGAAAAATATACTGGGCCATGGAGTCTATCAGCTTGTTATCATCTTCACCCTGCTGTTTGTTGGTAAGCTGCAGCTCACTGTTTCTCTTACTATTGAGCTTCAAGTAAAAAAAAGAGTCTCTTATGTGGTTATGCCTAACAGTATCTCACAAAAGTAAGTACACCCCTCACATTTTTGTAAACATTTTATTATAACTTCTCATGGGACAACCCTGAAGCTATGAATGTCATGGTTTAAGGCTGCGTGAGTGCTACCGGCTCTGGGGACCTACAGTTCATTGAGATAACCATGAATGCCAAAGGAGTGGAAGTGGAAGAGGATTCCAATGGTGACCTGTGAAGCTCTATTCAAGAGTTAGAAAAGTGCTGAAAAATAATGGTGGCCACAAAACATTGACACTTTGGACACCATTTGGCCATTTCCACTTATGGGTGTGCTTACATTTGTTGCCAGTGTTTTAGACAATAATGGCTGTGGTTTTTTTTTGGTTATTTGAGGGTACAGCAAATTTACGCTGTTATACAAGCTGTAGACTGACAACTTTACATTCTATCAAAGTTTCTTATCTTCAGTGTTGTCCCAATAAAAGATATAAAGTATAATAAAATAGTTACAAAAATTTCAGGGTGCACTCACTTTTGTAAGATACTGTATAATATATATATATATTAATCAATGGACGCTAAAGATAGCTTTGCATTCCGGGGTGTAGCTGTCAAACTCAGTTCAAAACTCAAATCACAGCCTAGATGTTATATCTATCTTATATTCTATATGTATCTTGGATGTTATTTTATCTAAATAATACATTCATAAACAATATTTTAAATACAAATAGAATAATAGAATAATGAAATTGGAGAGTACAATAAATAAAAGATATACTACCTAAATTCTAATATCATAAAATCTAAAATATAATAAATGCCAGCAAAACTATAATATAATATTACACTCCTGCGCCACACCTAAAATGGCAAACTATTACAATGCCATTTTCAATAGTCAACAGCAAATCATTGATCATAAAATTAGCAAGAACTAAGAAAATGCACTCCTGAAACCTGTTTTGTTTGTCACTGCAGTGAACTGTTGGGGGGTGAAATTCACGTACATAGGTAAAATCATCATAATATCAAGATAAAATCAAGATAAAATAATCAACAGATTTAAAATAAGAATGAAGCTTCTGTCTGAATATGGAAAGTTTGATTCACTGTGATTTATGAGAGTGGTGTGGACTGATACAATTTAAGTTATGAGTGTTTAAGTGTTTTTGAAGATCTGCTGAGAAATAGTTAAGTAAAGGCATGGTTAGTCAATCAGGTGTATGTGATTTGTTTGGATAGAGACCAGATTTGAACCCTATAGAGAATATTTGGTCTCATATTAAACACAAACTAACTCAATAACATTTTGCCACTGAGTGGAACAGCACTGAATGTTTTTTTCTGTATACAGCTGTCCATAGGTTTACCCAGAAACATTTAAAGAAATCAAAAGGAAAGGTTATCCCATTATTTAATATATTAATAGCAGTAATAGCTTAATATTTTGCCTTTTGAGTATGATGAGGATATGATGTTTCACTATTGGCCATATTGTGTATTGTGTATTTCTGCCATATTGCCCAATCCTAACATAGATCCTCCTGACCTTTTAGGGCATGTTCATTACAGAAGCTTATCATAAAAAGTTAGATGTGGGACATCCCAAACTTCTCCGATATGATAACTGATAATATAGCAAGATTCAAAGTCACCACACAAATGACATCAGAACAGAAATGTCTGATCCCTTACTATTTTAGCACAGAGAACAAAAATAATAGTCTCATTCAGCATCAAATTTAGAACCAGAAAATAACTTCTTTTTCACATAAAGTATGAAAATGATACAAACAAACTAATCAGTAACCAATATGATATGAAGTGTTACTAAACAAATTCATCATTCAAACTGTCATTCCAAATTGATCAAAAGCATCCTTAAGTTTGGAAAGAAGAAGCACTTTCTCTGTTGAGATATTTCACCGTGTCATATCTTCCCATGTTTTTTCTTGAAGAACCTTCCTTATCAGAGCTTGGCTTTATTATTAACTTAACCTGGAAAGACAACTAAATTAGATAACCTGCCTGTCAACGTTACCATTTCATTTCCATGCAAAACAAGATATTCCAGTAGATGGGGTATTAAACATATTATGCTTTTCTGAAATAAACACAGAATAATAATAATTGTTAGTTACTATAATATTAGGTCTCTGATATAAATAAAAGGCCCGATATGTATTGTCTTTAACAAAAGTGAAAGTTTGACCTGAACATAACAGACAGGTTTCTGCTGCATGAATACGCCGTGCCTATTTGTTGTCACTGAATAATAAATCTGTGCTGTGCAGGAGAGAAGATCTTTAACATCGACAGTGGGCGCAACGCTCCACTGCACTCGCCCCCCTCTGAGCACTACACCATCATCTTCAACACCTTCGTCCTCATGCAACTTTTCAATGAGATCAATGCTCGCAAGATCCACGGAGAGAGGAACGTGTTTGACGGCATCTTCGGCAACCCTATCTTTTGCAGCATTGTGCTGGGAACCTTTGGCGTACAGGTGCTACACTCTCTACTATCAGAACAATTAATAATAAGAGTGTTGGATGTGGGTGTTATGAAATTATTGTGCTTTCCAATGTGTTGCCCATGCTGTGTGTGGGGAACATTTTGGTGGTCTTTATAAGGACAATATATTTTTTGTTGCAAAAACTGCTAATTTCTTTTGAAAAAAAACCCAAAAGATTTAAAAGTGTGCTTTAGGTTACTTAAAAGCTTGGGGTTAGCTGTATATTTTACATTAATTAGCTACCATTATAGTATGTCGGTGTAAACGTATGTGTGTGTGTGTGTGTGTGTGTGTGTGTGTGTGTGTGTGTGTGTGTGTGTGTGTGTGTGTGTGTGTCTAAATGCATATGCTGCAGATTGTGATAGTACAGTTTGGAGGGAAGCCCTTCAGCTGTGCCCCTCTTAATGTCGAGCAGTGGCTGTGGTGCCTCTTTGTGGGTGTTGGAGAGCTCCTGTGGGGCCAGGTAAGGACAGAGAAAGGTTAATTAAGGTTGCATGATAATTAATAACATGCAAATTATTATATGTTGCATTATATTGAAAACATAGTTTGAAAACATATATGCTGAAAACATACATTTTTTAAAAGACCTCTATTTTTTGAAAAATATACAGTTATATCACAAAATACAAATATAACCTCTATATATAACAGTACAACAAACACACAGGGGTAAGTGAAAAACCAAAAGGCCATAGCAAAAGAGAGATATAACAACAAACCCTACCTCCCACCCTAATACAATCTTTCAGGTAAGCATGAAACCATAATTAAACATTTAAATTTGCGGTACACAACGTAATCACGAAAGTGTACCTGAATAATAAACCAAACACCCCACAAACGTCCTCCATCCCCATACGAAGAACAAAAATAAAACTAGAGAACAACAGAGGAAGTGGCAACCTTAATACCGAGACACATATTCTCGGTACACAGATTCATACATACACACACATACATAGGCATACATACAAGCACGCAATAAAAAAAAAATTTAAAAACAAAAACATACAAATAAATAAAATAATAACAAAAAATTGCAGTGGTAGTAAAGGCAGTAAACAAACAGCCCTTTAGCATCCGGAATAATATCGCACCCCTCAACGTATTTAAGAAAAGGTAGCCAGGTTTTATAAAATGTCTGTAGGGTCGCGAAAACATATGTTTTACAAATATATATTAAGGTATTTCTGACTCAAGCTAAGGCCACCAATATGGCAGTTGATTTATTCACTACTCACAAAAATAAGGAATATTTCATTTTGAAGTATAAAAGTTCATAATGATGCATTTAAGCTTTAATAAAATGTGGCTGAAATGTGTCAAGACACTTCCTAAAGAAAATGTCAATTAATTGTTGATAAATAATGAAATATGAGAAATACAGGGAGTATGAATATGAATATCTCTCTGTGCTCCAGGTCATCGCCACAGTGCCCACTAGTCATCTGAAGTGTCTGAAGGAGGCGGGCACTGGGCCGGGCACAGACGAGATAACTGAGGATGAGCTGGCTGAGGATGAGGAGGAGATAGACCATGCTGAAAGAGAACTGCGCAGAGGCCAGATCCTCTGGTTCAGAGGACTCAACCGCATCCAGACTCAGGTGCTGTGTATGCGCCCACATCTCTGACCTCATTATGTATTGATAGAAATTGTTCTAGCAGCCTTCATTGCCTAAAACAGTATATTGTTGTCCTACGTCCTTGTTATAATTATATTCTTTTTCTCCAGACACTACCGGAGAGTCACGAAAAACAGCTTGCCTCAGTTACTCTTTCTCCTCTCTCAATGTCTCTCTTACTCTCTGTGATCTCAGCTTTCCTTACCATGCTAAAAGCCATTTTGTTACTCCAATATGTAATCAGAATTTTTTAGAACCCTGATTTATAAGTTTCACCTTTACTGCAGGATCCATAGAGTTGGACTTTGTTAGTACTGTGATCCTAATCTGGCTAATAATAATCAGCCATAATTAGCCCTTTACTCTTCATTTAGAAGAATACTATGCTCAAATGTATTTTCTAAGGTCCACAGTTAGGGGTAATAAATAAACAAACCAATTTAGAATTCATATTTTACCTCGGATGCTATATATTTGTTTCCATAAAAGTGCCTTTATCATTTCCTGCAGCCTCCAGTGTAAGGGCTCTTACTCGTTCGTCTATTGTTTCCCAAGCAACAACCAATAGATTACAGGCATTTAGTTTCTCTCATCTTATTCCACATTATTATTTTTTCCTGTCTTCTTAGACTCTTTTCTTTTTCCAAATCAAATTATATTTCTTATTCAGGAAGTATTTTATATGCTAAATCCATTAATCCAAGGCCAATCCCCATTCTGAATGTGACTAAACTGATGTTTAATCATATTCCTGCATATCCATGTTCTCATAAGTGTTGTTGTTGCAATTGTTTGTCTTCATGTCCATGTGCTATCTCTGTTGAAGCAGTGCCTTTCCCTTCTCTCTCTGTCTCCGTCAGTAATAGAGCAGGTAGGAATGAGACATTTGAGTGCTGCAAAAGAGCTTTTAAAGGTGCAATATTACAACCCTTTCCATGAGTTAACACAGAGTTATTGGGGTCTTGATGAAATGAAATGAAATGTTAGTGACAAACTTTGGTTAAAATGCCACAGGTTGGGCAACAGAGCACCCTTTTTACCCTGTATAAACAGTGCTTTTCATTAGGATTATGTTCCTTTAAATGATGATGAGCCAAAGCTTACCTCATCCTACTCTGTTATTCATGGTTTCAAGAGAATGTGTGTGAAGTTGGTCACATAATCGTTGAATGATAAGCTTAGATAAGTCTTTGTATTAAGGTTACAGCTAATGCAGGTAAGTTATCGTCACTGTATGCCCTGAATGTGATGTAATTCAGTTTCTGTGTGGGATCGACCCCAACAATTTTATGGTTACCTCTAGTCCTTAGGGCCTTAAATCTTGGAACTGATTCTTCTGGGGACCGACTCGTGCCTGTTCACTTCTGTTTGATTCCATTCAGGATCTAAGCAAGAATGTTAAAAAATACTGTAACTACTTTCAAGGTATTTAAATTACAGTATCACGTGAGTTATCTTAGCACAGAATGAAATCAATTTCAAGTTTTGCCAACTTTTGCTGGGACATGGCTGTTATAAATAAGCTTGATCCACTCAGAGCTTCTGTTCTCTTGGGACCAGTGTACAGATTTTTGCAGCCAACAACACAATACTTCCGATGCTTAGCTCTTAACTTCAACAGATAGCAGATCCAAACAGTTAACAAGCTGTGGGTAAAGATACACAAATAGGGGAGGCATAATTAAAATCATCCCTTTTGTGACTTCTGAAACTGGGCCCAGTCGGAACGCCTTATTGAAGCTCTTGTTTCTGAGTATGGGCAGCCAAGTGGGTTGTCACATTCACAGTTTGTGCACTGGTAGCCACTTAAGATAGTAAAATGTGTGTGCACAAGTAGTGAAAAAAGTGAGTTTTACATAGTATGTCTTATTTAAGGACAGGGGCTCTGTCTCCACAAGTACATGTGTGTGGGCTCTTAGTGGGAACTTGACCGTTAGGTGTATGAGGTTGTTAGTTGGAGTCCATATGGATTACTGGACATAGATAACAAGCTGAGTGAAGGACAGAAAAGAAAAGCTGTGTCTCCTGTCCATACAAGGCGAGGAAGGATGTCTAGACATAGCACTTAAAGTGCTAAGACCATGGTCCTTCAGAGGATACTGAAGCCCAGAAAGCATCTATAGACTCTGGGAGGTCATGAAAAAGCACAGCGCATTCTGTGTCCACTATTAGAAATATCTTTATTTGTTTCATTTTATTGTTTACTACAACACTATCGTTCCGGAACATGTGTTGTGAAATGCAAAAATAAAAAAAGTCGAATACCAGTAGTGAAAATGCTTCTGAATTGAATTGAAATGCTTCAATTCAATACAAATTGTTCATTACAAAATCATATAAACAGCAAAGCTATTTGCGTAAACAGTCTTTATACATAATAAATACATTTTAGAAGTATTTGGTATGTTCCCCCTTTTCTGTAAGGACAGCATCATGGAACTGGCACAGACTCCATAAAAGTTGTGCAAAATCCATATTATCCCAGCATGATTTCACAATGTTCCATTATTCAATAGTGATCAATTTTGGCCCACACTGCATATATATACACAAACAGACGGCATAGGTTTCCCATGCAGACACTTTTATATATACATTATGTCATCCTGGCTGTATCTGTACCGATCAGCCATATTATTAAAATTACCTGCTTAATATTATGTTGATCGCCCTTGTGCAGTCAGGCTCTGACTCATCAAGGCATCGACTCCACAAGACTTCTGAAGGTATCCTGTCGAAAACGGCACCACTATGTGAATTCCTGTGTGCTGTGATGGTTCGTGTTACATGGATCGGACTTGTTTGTTAAGCACATGCCTCAGATGCTTGACCTGTTGGGAACTTTTTGTAGTGTGGCAGGCTGCATTATGCTACTGAGAGAGGGCTGTGTCATTACCAAATACTGTGTAATTTGTCGGCAGCAATGTTTAGGTAGGTGGTGTGTGTCAAAGTACCATCCACATGAGTGACAGAACCCAGCAGAACATTGCCCAGAGCAGCACACTGTCAGTGTTATTCACTTCACCTGTCAGTGATTTTAACGTTATGGTTGATCGGCAGAGCTGAGTAGTAATGTGCTACAGTTACTTCACTACAATAAGGTACTTTGTAATTTGTCTGGGGAATTTTATATTTGTATTTGAGTAAAACATGCACTTGAACTCTGTTACTTGTTGCTTGCCTTCCATGCAGTGTTCACATAGCTAGTCCAAAATTAAAGGGCTTTTGTATAGTCAAACATTATTAACATTTTAATCTTACACAGTTGAGTGCGAAACACAAACCTGCAAATACAGTTAAACAGTATATAAGACTATTAATAAGAAATACATTTAAGCATTAAACATTTTCTAGTTTTCAACTAAAATGAGCTTCTAATAAACATGCTTCTAATAAGAGACACAGCTTTATACTTATTTTAAATGATAGATCACTTATAAGCAGGTGGCTTGCTTTAAAATAGTAAAAAAAAAAAAATACCTGGTTCCCATTGTATCATGTTCTCTTTTAAAACTAAAAATCACTTCAAACTGAAAGACTTAAGGGCTGCAGATTGCACAACAACACACAAACACACAAACCTTAGAACCGACTCAGTTGCTACTGTGTTTAATATACTGTACAAAACCTAAACTTTAGTAGTGAGAAATAATGTAATCTTGATCAATCTTTTGTAATTGAAATCTTAAGATTACATGAATATAAAATGTTTATGAGCTCTATATACTGCTGTAGTAGATTATTTGATATGACCGATAGATTTAGGGAAAATAATTGCCTGCTAATACTTGCAATGTCATTGATTCCCCTCCATACTTACTAAAGTACACACACAAACTTGATAGACGCAGACATAACTCTCTAATTTGGGAGTGGAGGGGGAGGACACATATTGCCAAAGTGTGTACAAAGCCCTTTACAACATTTGCATCGATCCCCTGATTGCTCAACGCAAAGTTGCCAAAACACAACATACATTAGAGCATAATTCAGTTTAATAAAAAGTTGGGAGTGTTTTGATGCTGATGCTTTAAGAAATACTTCAGTATTTTTCCAACCTAATTTGTCTGTTGCATTTGTACTGTATGTGCAGTTACTGTGGACAGTCATTTAGAGACCCTTCTCTGTACAGTGGAACCTCAGAACCTCAATAACCTTTTTTATTCGACCAAGTCAGACATCGATTCTAAGTGTTCTGAACATGTATTGCATGTGACCTAGCTTCAGGATGTGTCTAAAATACACTGGAATTCAATTTCAAACAAATCCCCATTCAAACCTTTTGGCCTTTTGGAGTAGAGTCCAAATTCCGTTGATTTAAAAATACCGTAACACGGTGGTGCACGTGGTCACCACATAGCTAGAGATCCTGACCTTGAACTCCCCCTGTGTGGAGTGCCCACTCTGGTTTCCTGCCTCATTCTAAATACCTGTGTCAGGTTAATTGGACGATCATGGGCAGCACAGTGGTACAAATGGTTAGCGTGGTCGCCGCACAGCTTCAGAGATCCCTTGTTCGATCCTTGCCTTGGACACGGCCTGTGTGAAGTTTGCATGTCCCACTCATGTCTGTGTGGATTTACTCTGGGTGTTTCCAGATTTCAAAGATATGCTTTAGATTAGCAGGTTGTTCTAAATCACCCCCAGTGTGAGTGAGTCTAGCAACGTAATAGGTAATAATTAACAGATTATTATTGTTCACCAAATTAAGAGTAGTAATATTTGGTCACATTAACTGATAAATGTAAAACAAAGTTGGGTATGTGGGTGCCACCTCTGGTATGGCTAGACACTGCACAGATGCAATTTGCCAAATAATCTTCGAGTGATTGCAACAGGGGCAGCACGGTGGCTCAGTGGGTAGCACCGCTGCCTCACAGCAAGAAGGTTCCGTGTTCAATCCCAGGGTGGAGTGGCATGGGTCCTTTTTGTGTAGAGTCTGCATGTCCTCTCTGTGTCTGCGTGGGTTTACTCCGGGTTCTCTGGTTTCCTCCCACAGTCCAAAGACATGCGTTTTAAGTGGTGTATTTAAAGTGGCCCTTAGTGTGTGACTGTGTGCGTGTGTGTGTGTGCGTGCGTGCCCTTTAATGGATTGGTGTCCCATCTAAGGTTGTTCTTGCCCTTGCGCCCAGAGTTGCCGGGTGGGAACCGACTGGTCCGCGACCCTGTGTGGATTAAGTGGAAGATAATGAATGAATGATTGCAACAGCGAATGTGGTAGATGGATACAGGGTGCATGGCATGGTCCTCAATGTCCACCAAATGCTGCTGTAAGGAATGTCAAGAGCCTGAGAAACTGGGCAGGACCAAGGGAGAACAAAGGCGGAAATTTTTATCTGTCAACTTGACATTTTTGCTGAATTTTTCCAGTTAAATGAATGGGTACAAATTGTCCTTGTGGTTTGAAATAAACTATAACCCTATTGTAAGGTATTTTTCTGGAGACATGTTTACTGTTTTTCAACTTGGTACAGTGTTACCATACCCTCTCCTTGGTTTTCCTTTTTGTTCTGTTTCTTTTCTTTTCTCCTCTCCTCTCTGAAATATATATGTGTATTATGGTTCTTTCTCTTCCCTGCAGATGGAGGTAGTGAGTACATTCAAGAGAAGTGGTTCGTTTCAGGGTGCAGTGAGACGGCGTTCCTCTGTACTCAGCCAGCTCCATGACGTAACCAATATTTCTACCCCCACTCACGTAGTTCTCTCCACTGCCAATGCAAGCGCCGCCCCCGGGAGTGAGTCCCCCCGCTTTCCCTGTGACAGACACTTATACATAGAAACATAAGCACATTGTACACACACACACACGTACACACACACTTCCACCTATTACTGTTGACACAGAACACTGGAAAACGTTTCAGAAATTCTCACCAGCACGCATGCTCACCCGCACACACACATTGCATCGGGAGTGCAGGATCGTGTCTATTTGCTGTGTTTTTTATTGTAAGATGGTTTGTGTGAGTGCGTGCCTCTATGCAAGCTGGCCTGTGTGGATTGCTGTTTGCGCGTGTCCCCCCCACTGCTCCGCTTTCTGTCTTACTGTGTTTTTCCTTTCCTCTATCGGGGTGTTCTCGATTAGTCTGTACCCTCTGGGCCAAGTAAGCCATTCTCTCTCTCCCCCCCTGCTTTCATTCGATCAGACCACTTAATAGCATCAGTGCACTCAGGTATATGCCTCATTGACTTTTCTGACTTGGAGATGTTTGCAATTTAGAGTTTCCCTCTTAGAGTTGGGTTACATGCAGATTCCAGCATCCACTCCAGTGATAAGAGGGATCATTGATAATGGAACACTAGTTCAAGCAGCCATCGTAATCCATACATCTTCTTATCACATTTTCGTATACAGTACATTGAGATATGTACACATATATAGCCAAAGGTTTGTGGACAACCTTAAATTACAGTTTAATACACTGGTCTTTGTATGTAGTTTGCTCTTTTTTGGATGCTATTCAGTTATCTGAGAAGGCTTTCCACTAAATCTTGGACCATCATTTAATATTGAGGTTAGGCACTGATTTTAGATAAGCCCTGGATAGCTGGTGGCATTCAAATTCAACTCGTGGGTGTCACATGGAATGAAGGTTACAATGCTTAAATAAAGCTGGTAAAGAATTTATTGTTGGACTGTTTTAACAAACAGTTGTCTAGGTAGAAACCTGGAAAGGTGGTACACGTTCATAATCCATTTTATATTATGAACCTGTTATTAATGAGTGTGATTGAATTAACAGAAATCACTCATTTTAAGTGGTGTCCACAAAAACTGGACCAAAGGGTAGAGACTTGTCCAAAACATTTGAGGCAACGCAGAGAGAAAATGTCAGCCCTTGTTTTTTTTTTTGTATGGTTTCTGTTGTCAAGCGTGGTATTCTGTGACAATATCAAGCCAATAGCTTGTCCTGAGATCAAACATTTAAAATTGTGGTAAACTGCTCTGGCTGTGTGAAGATGGTAAACCTTCGAGTATAAGCCCTTTATAAGTTTTTGCTCTTTCTTTCTTTCGACTGTTTTTTTTAAATGATGAAGGTTGTGTTTAAGTACCTTGAGATTTTGTCAACGCTGAATGTTTCTGTGCTTCTTATTTTCCTCCGCAGATTCATCAGTCAGCTCTTTATCTCTCTTCTTTCCTTGTTCTCTTCTCTTGTTTATCAGTCTTCTCTGAATGTTTTTCTGTCTTCAACATTTTTATATAGCCTATGTGTTCTCCTTTCAGGAATTATATAAATATAAATATATTTGTATATGCTTATAGAGTGTTTTATATATACGCAAGTAAAATGGTGTATTAACATGAGGTAGCATGTTACTGTTTATACATAACAGTTTATTCTTAAAAGTTGCAGTATAGTGTTAAATGTGAATTTGCAAAGCTTCTCAAAAAATGAGGTGCTTTCAGTTCTCTTGTTTTTGGCCTTTTCCCTCCATCCCTCCTGTGTTTGCACATGGCTTGGGTTTGGTAGCAGGGTAGAAGTGTCTCCCCCACCCCAAGTTGTCTGTTCTGTGTGAGCAGCTTCCATGCTCCATAGCACTATGCGTCCCATCGCATTTCATCTTAATTTGCTCGAAATTTGCAAGTTGTGTGTGAGTGGTATTTGCCCTCATATGTCCAAGCCTGCATTCACCCTCTCAGCCTGGCTCCTCAGTTATACCTGTTTTTCTCTCTGGCTGCATTACGATTCGAATCTCATTATATGCTAACATTTTTCATCCCCCAGGCTATTCCTTCAGAGATCTTGTAAATCATCATGTTTTTATATCTAATTCGAAAACCACACAGATATGTATACACAATATCCTATGCTACTACTGTCAGTTTATAGGTAATAGTGTGAAATAGAGTAAGATATTTGATGCACATGCTCAGGTGCTATGCAATAAACATCTTAATCATTTTTAGGAGGCTGAAAAAGACATTGCTCTATCACTAGGGGATATTAATTTAAATCCCATACGCCCTCTATTTTTCATACATTTACTGTGTATGGTGATAGTCCATTGCCAATGTACTTACACAGTTGGGGAAGTATAAGTAAATAAAAAAACAAGTTAAAAAATCTATCACTTGTAATACTTACTTGAAACTTACTTCTGATAAACCATATGTCTGGACGGGGGGGCCTTTATCATCTTTTAGGTGCTAATTTCGGGAACACAGTTTGCAGTTGATATTATCATGGACACTGTAATGTTAAAAAATATAGGCGACTTTGTTAGCTTTTTGGTTCACTGAAGTGACGCTTGACTAACATCAATTAGAGAATGCAAACCATCAGGTCATACTAATACTGTAAACCAGTGGTGAGGCAATGGGCCTACATGGCTGCAGATTTTCATATCACCTCTAGGTCTTTTCATTTGTTCCAACCCTTTGTAAATGAGTTTTCAAAAAGTTCAGCATTTTGTCTGGACTTGATATGAATTCATAAAGTCATGAGGCTGTAGGGTCAATTATTTAATACATGATGAGGTTCTCATTCTCAATAAGTTGTAGTTTTCATCACAGTTTTTTTTAACACTTCCTTTCCTTCCTTTGCTCTAAATACTCAGTATCTGCTTTAATAAACCTTATTTAGCCATAATTGATTTGCTGATCACTGTTGGAAAACTATTTGTTGAATGGAACATATTTTGATTTGTTTTAATTTTTAATGATCAAGTTTTTCCATCAAGCAGTTTACTTTGAAGGACAGTGTGGGGGAGACAGTGGACTCTAATCTGGCATGCTAACATCCAGAGCAAAGAGAAACCATTTAACACCCAGTCTTTGCATTCTTCCATTCCTCTACTGTGGGCATTATACTCGAATGTTTACCTGTATCCATACAAGCAAAGAAAAAAAAACAAAGAACAAAAAGAAAACAACAAAAAGTGAACAATATTTAAATTGTTCAAGATTTGCAGGAGGTATTTGTCTTGCTGACAAACAGGCTCTTTGGAAAAACAGATAAGCACTTAACGAAATGCTTGACCTTTTCTTCCTGTTTGGTTGTTTGGTTGTTGTTTTCTGTTGTTTGAATCTTTGTTTCTTTCTGGTTAATTTAACCTATTTTCATTTGCTGGGTGAGTTCTGACTGGGTGAGAGGGGTGGGGGAGTTGGGCTGAACCAGCTGCTGGCCACAGCAAAGGAATGTGATCTTAAATCGTCTATTTTTTCCGATATGTACATAGACATCAGTGAAGCTTGTGTGTATGTGCAATGGCTTCATTTGAATCATCTTTACAGCATGAGCCTGGCTGCCTCATCCTGCATTCTCTTTCTTTTCTCTCTTATTATGCACTTTTCTTTTGCTTCTATAACAGAACGAGACAGCTGCACTGGAATGAGCGCATCACTGTATCTGTTGGTTTCATATTGGCTCCTTTACATCTTCGCTCTTCTCCCTGTTATTCAGCCTGCAGTGAATCGCACAAACTCCTGTTTTGACCCATGTGCACCTCTCCATACTGCTGCATGCCAAATGACGCTCATGTTTCTCTCTCTGGCTGTCTCTCTTACTGTCTCACTGGAATAACTGACCCACAGTACTGCGCAAATTAATCTACTACAACTTAGCATGTTCCAGATTGGCACTTTGTGTACACTCACATAACCAGTTAAATCAGGCATGCGATATAAAACCCAGTCAGCAGTCTGTTTGTGCTGATTTTGTGCCTTAGATTCTCAGTACTGCATACAGTATATTGTTCATGTCAGCATGTCTGTTTTTTCTGCATTTTGCATAAAAGAAAAGAGGAGATACAAAAGAACTAATAAAAATAAACAAAACAAGGGACAATACCAACACAATAGAAATACACACTGTATGTATGTTAACTTATACCCAAATATATGTAACATTAGCATCCTTGACAAAAATATAATATGAAAATGTAGCACACTTTTCCATATTTTGTCAAACATGGAAGTGTCCACTTGTCTTTCAATCAGGAGGCCCTTCACCTGGAGAAATACTACACTGCTCACAGTGTAGTATATATATAGCTTATTGTTTCCATTATTGTTTCCATATTGTAACCATTATACACTACTCTCAAACTACAGAAGACCCCTTATGAGGGTACATTGGTTATGCATAATATTATTAACTGGTTCAATCAAAACCAAATTAATGAGGTCAAATGGAAACAAGATACCTGATATATGCTCAGTTTCTGCTCATAGTCTTTCCCAGAAGCAAGACCAGTTATAGTGTGATTTTGTTCCCTTACTATATCTAACTGGCATTTACTATAATAATATGATTGTGATATGTCTATTTTTATAGTTCTCTTCCAGAGTTATAAGCAATGGCTGTCTTTAAGACTGTCTGTCACAGGGAGTCAATTTGTCTGTCACAGGATTAGAGGTAAACAGTATGACAAGAAAACGATACGACAGCAAAATTTACATTTTCCCATTGAGACAGACTTACTAACATTATGGATAAGTTCCATGTATCATATTAGTCAAAGTCAATATATACTGGTTAGTGCTGATGGTTTAACTGGTGAAATCAAATGGTTTGCTGTTAAAACTAATGGACCAGCATACCATGTCCCAAACGTATTATATGCTTTAAGCGGGGTATGTACCCTAAATGGGTTGCTAGTCTATCGTAAGGTTTTGTAGGGGTTACTGTTGCAGCACCGTGGGTCATCAACTAATCTGGCGTTCTGTACCACAGACACAGCCCAATTGTGCCTTTGTGATATCACAGGCAGTGAGGTGCTGTGAGGGGCAGGGAGTTAAGAGTTACACCCAAAATCTTACCAATTCAACTCGGAAAAAAATGGTAAGGTGATCCAAATTATCAGACATCAGTTTGTGACAAACCCAAGCTTGTTTATTAGCATTTAGCCAGCCACTGAGTTACTGATAATGGCAAATTGTTATGAAACATTCCATGTGAAAACACCCCAGGCAATTACATACTAATTGCATAGTGTTAATGACAGCCATTGTAGTTAACTGTTTTATTTGAACTAAATATGTAAATAGTTTTGCATATCACAGTTTCAGTGATAAACACACGAAACCTACATAAAACGTCTGTCCAACACTCTTCATTAAAGTTAATTGATGTATGCCTGTGCATGCTAAAACATCATGCCACAGTGAATAAAGTGTTGTACATGTGTGATGCAACCACTCGCAAGCATTGCTAGAGCCAGTAAGGCAGCGATCATATTTCCTCTTGGGTATAGCAGGTACAGTGCTGGTGCATCCCCCCTCCATCCCAGCAGGTGGAGCCCCATTTAAGCATCTGTATTTGTTCCACAATCTATTGTTTCAGACTAACCCACCAACTCTTCCCTGACCTTGTCTATGTTTGAAGTAATGCATCGCTTTCTTTCTGCCTCTCACTGCTCGTGTCTATGACATTTTCAGTTTCCATCTGATTAGTCAGAATACACACAAAGCAAGCATTCGTTTTGTGTTGGTTGTGTTGTGCTGCCACTTGTCTCATTGTCTGAAGTCTAGTGTGATCTGTTTTGAGCTTTTGAGAATGAAAATCCATTGTCTTGACTGTGTGTGACAGTGATGATCTGACTGGATGAGTCCATTTCCTGCTACCTCGGTTATGTTTGTTTTCTTCATTATATCTCCTTCTTTGAGAAACTCTTAAGATCTGGTTGCGCAGGACATGACTAAGATTAAATCATGAGTGCCCTAGTTCAGACCAAATAAAAATAAATTAACCATTATGAAATACAAATGTATACGGATGACGTTTTTTAAATGTTTCGAAAAAGAAATATGTCTAATTTCTTCATGGACTCTTTTAAATTCCTACTTGTTAAAAATGAAAACAATTGTCCATTGCAGCAACTTGATCTTGAGCTGTCTATGCATTTTAAGGCATGTGGAGAAAAAAAACATCTACCAGACACAAACTGAGAGACTTCTTTACTCCCACCTTTCTCTTCAACCACACCCTTTGTTTTGTTTTTTTGTTTGTTTGTTTGCTTTTCCTTCTTGCATTCCATCTTTTTCTGGCTTCTCTTTTTTCCCCTTCTTACCTTTTCCCCCCTTAACTTTTCCCCTGCATATTATATCCCTCTTTTCTTTTGTCCTTCTCTTCTACATCATCCCATCCTCTCTCTCAGATGCGGGTGGTGAAAGCGTTCCGTAGCTCTCTCTATGATGGCATCGAAAAGCCTGAGTCCAGAAACTCCATCCACAACTTCATGGCGCATCCCGAGTTTCTCATCAATGACTTCATGCATAACATCCCGCTGATTGACGACACAGACATTGACGATGAATCAGAGCTATCCAAGCACAACCACCACCATCTTCACCCAGCCTTCCGCAAGCCACCTCCTCCCCCTGTTCAGCGATCCCGCCCTCCACTTCGTCCGTACCGCCAGTACAGTCTGCCAGCCACACCAAATCGCAACAACAATGCTAATCAGAGCGTGCACCACATGACCCAACCAACACAACACACTGACCACTGGACCTTCCACTCCCGACAGATGTGCCCCCTTCTCAGCCTGGAGACCTCACTCTGACTGCCTGCACTCCAGAAGAAGGGTACGTAAAGGACTTCGGATAAAGAGTAGAGCCCAGAGAACCATTGCTTCATTTGCATATCTGTGATGTGATTAGGAGATCTTCTGTGGACTCAGCATTGGTGTGCTCAATCTTCAACCAACTCAAAAACACACAAGGCTCACACCAGTCACCATCAATAAGTCTTATCATTACCATCCAGTGAAGTCCCATGAGTCCCTCTGTCTTTACAGTTCCATACAAACACCTCCTCCTCTCATCGCTCAGAGTGGAGGCCAGTGTGTTGTGTTACTGTGGCAACTAAGACCAGGGCTAAAATGTGAACAATGCAGGATCAGATTGGTTATAAGGATACATATAATGCAGAGGGAAGATGGGTGTCATGCCAGATGGAACTTTTAATGGTAATTCGTGTTTGTGAAGTGTGAATTTTCCGGATGCAAAGGCAAGCAGGAAGAGTAGGGGTCAAATCACACCACTTTAATTGATTATTATCATAAATAGTTCTAAAGTGTACTATCATCCTTAGCGTTCAGATTATCATCACTCTGTTTGGAAATACAAGTTTTATTACTATGAAAACGAATGCTTTATTGATTAGCGTTAACTCAATTTATTTATTTATTTAATTACTTATTTATTTATTTATTGCTCGTTTGTTCACTCAGCAGCTTTTTTTCATTCTTGCTTTGTCTGTTTATGTGTGTGTGTGTGTGTGTGTGTGTGTGTGTTTGTATTGTGTCTGTTCTGAAAAATAGAAAAAAAAAAGACAAAACAAAATAAGTACTAACAAAACTATAAATCTAAAGTTACAAGTAATTACATAATAATGCATCTCCGAATAACAAAACAGAAACATTACTGCCATTCATTTATTTATTCAATTAAATTACATTTATTGAATTTTTGTGTTGCCTATAATATGTCAATTGATAACTCTAATCAAAAGTAAGATTTCTTTAAACCTAATGCAATTTCTATCGTTTCATAGCATTTTAAACATTTAAATGTGTTGCTTGAAATTTGCTACAGGGTACAGGATTTGGGAAGTTAACTGAGAATATTAATTGATAAGTAACAGCTGACGTTGATAATGTTCTGTCATATTGGTGAAGGCCCTATGGTCATCTTGGTGATCACAGTGGCTTTACTACATTCGATATAGGATATGGATTTCCATTGTGTTGTTTTTATGACTGTTAATTTAGTTTCATTTGACTTGTTTTGCAGATTACACCAACTAAATGCATTTGCCCTTTAAAGCATTTCCAACATACTTGCTGGCCCTTTAATTTCATCCGTAGTCACCTTTTGTTGGGATATATGGGTTATATTGAATCGTATTTATTTGTCTGATCCAGGCTAGGAAACCCCCATCTTATACTGCCACGATTTTCATCACGTGAATAATATTCTAGAAATGAATGTTGGACAATCTGTGAGACCGATTTCACTTTTGCACATGATCAGGGCTCACTGGTTTGGACCAGCAGTCTGAAAGTGAAACATCCCTGTGGGCACCAGTGAACACTGACAGCACTTTTTTTGCTACAGTTATGTTTTGGTATCTGACAACAAAGAAATGCCAGCAAAACAAATGCCATGACATACCACAACAAGCATGATGTACCATGAGACATTAGCGATGTCTAGATGTATGTAAATTCCATTAACCTCCCATTGGTATGCGTATCAGCATCCTTGTACTTCATAAGATTCTGGGTTGGCACAACCAAAATCATATTGCTCCTAGTCAGTGCATTGCAATGCAATACAATCATCAAAGGAGTAGGTCCGACACTTATGCAACAGACTGCCCTGTCCACAGCTCTGTGAAATAAGCTTGATAACGTGATGTACATAGGGCTCTCAGAAATCCTTTATCTGTATAGAATACTTTTCTAGAGTGCCCACTTGTCAGCGACTAGCAAATGTCGAAAGCATACAATGCAAGCATGAACACTGGTGGATCATGTTGTTGCATTGCTCAGTGGTGTCTGTGCAGAGCATGTGTTGATAGCTCACCTTGCCATTATTGTTTGACTTCAACTTTGTCTGTTGATGGTCCATTAGCTTTCACTGTGTCTCATAATCAGTAGTTGAACATCCATTTCTCCTTAAGGTCATTGATGTACTGTTGACTGAAAAATGTTCTTCTACAGTTCCTCTGCCCTTTTTCTTTTAGGGCCAAATAGAGGTTTGGGTTGGTGATGCAGCACTTGTAACTTTCCCGTCACTGAATACACTGAATAAAATGGGTTACCCAATTGCAATTAGGACATTTAAGCGAATACCTACTTAAGTTTCAGAATCTGAGCATAGCATATACAATTGTAAAATGCCTCCTGCCAGTTCAACCACTAAAGAGGTAAATTCCTTAATGGTCTTCTAACCATTGAAAGTGTCCATGTTACAAACAGTTCCAGTGGAGTCTTGTACAGTGAGAGCGCTGGTAGGTTTTGAGAAAGCATGGACCTATTTCAATGTACTGACACAGTAAGATCACTATCCCATTGGCCAAAAATGATTAATGACAGTGTGGAACCCATAGCTATGATGTACTTGCCTAATCATATCTAATCCTAAACAAAGATACGCTGTACCAAAATAGATGCTATAATTGTTTCTGAACAATGTCAAATCTGAATATCTACGTTGTAGCCCCAAGTCTTATTTAAAGGAAAGGATTATATAATGTCATACATGATATTTGTCCTCTCGACTTCAGCTATTAGCTGCTTTATCCAGGCTAAGAATCCTGATAGTGTTAATGATGTATAGGAAAACAAATAGTCCAAAAATTCATCGTCTGCCTTTTTTCCATTTTGTTGTATGAAGTTCACTCAAGATAAGGTGAAAACTTCAAATGTTAAGAGTATATAATATAATATTTAAAATATACAACAAATATTGTACAACTGCACCACCGCTGTACATTTTTGCCAAAATGTGCACATGTGCATCTTTTGTTTACAATTTAAGGACATTTTCTTTTGTTCTTTATGTTTCTTTCTCTTTCCTTATTTTCTTTTTGCTTTTTTGTAAAAAAAAAATTGAAATTAACATCTTGTACATTATTATGATTATTATTATGATTATATGAATATTATTGTTTTTTTCCAGCAGTGCTCTTTTAACTGATGGGAAAAAACTGACAGTTGCACATTCTCCCTAGCATACAATTACTGCGCTACAATGAATAAAAAAGACAAAAAAAAAGAAGAGTAAAAAATCCAGATTATTAAATATATAAATAATTACCTGCCTGTTACTTAAGAGAAAAATATCTATATATGATGAAAGAACACACCTGTATACTGTAGACTAAACTGTATGGAATTAAGAATTTACTGGGAAAATAAGTCAACACTTTTTGTCTGTATAAAAACAAAGTATTCTACAATAATAACTTTGACCAGTGTCTGTGGCTGTGTTTCATTGTGTGGCTGTGCTTATTTCTTTCATATGAGAATAAGATGCATGATCAAGACCTTTATCAAGATCAAGTAGATCAAAGAAGCCGCAACATTCTTGGACAACATAAAAGATCATTTGTTGAATTATACTAAGAAATCCTTAAGATGCTTTGTGGTAAGAGCCAGGTGCTGAAAATGGCAGGTAAAAGTCCTGGGTTCAATCCTAAGTGGGGATTGTAACACAAAGGTTAGGTGGTCTATTTGTGGTAATGCTGCCATGGAATGGTGCCCCGTCCGAAGTGTACCACAGACCAGGAAAATCAATTTAAAAAATCCAGAGTGGTTTTGTCCATAGAATGAAAAAGTCTTACAGTTACATTCTAGTCCATACAAAGGGGGCTTAAGTCACACCTCCCACTAACCTACACAGTGCATTCAAGGTATATAACAGCTGGATGTGCATCTTAAACAAAGTCGTTTTTCTTTAATGAAATGTAGGGGAAGAATATGGTCCTACCAGCCAATCAGTATTTGTAATGTGTTAAATTTTATAGCAAAAAATAGTTTACCACAAGGAGGCACCATGTGAATGATCTTCTAAATTGGATTTAATATAAGATAGCCTTTCATTATCCCAAAAGAGGAAATATGTCTCGTTACGGCAACAATATAGAAGAACAGAATAAGCATAGCTTACTGTTTAAATGTTTTAAAAGTCCTACCTATGTATTGTTGCTGATGTCCACCTCTTTATGATCTCAATGTACCAGCTTTTACAGGGCATGTCACGAAGCTCGTGACACGAAGATGTCAAAATGGTTTATTGAACATGGAAGTGGGTTCTTTGTACTCAAATTGCCTCCAGTAATCTGATCTCAAATCCAGCAGAGAACATTTAGCATGTGTTGGAACATGAAATTGGCATCATGGATGTGCAGTCCACAAATATGCAACACCTGCATGATGCCATCGAACCAAATGGACCAAATTCTCTGAAGAATGGCTATAGCGCCTTGTTGAATCTATGCCAATAAGAATGAAGGAAGCTCTGAAGTCCAACCCAGTACCTTCAAAGTATACTTAATAGTGAGTTTATATTATATTTGTGGCGTGAAATATTTTAGCAGCAATTAAATTTTATACGTATTAGTACATTTAATTTACAAAACTGTTGCTAAGTGTTAAGACATACACTACCGTTCAAAAGTTTGGGGTCACTTAGAAATTTCCTTATTTTTGAAAGAAAAGCACAGTTTTTTTTCAATGAAGGTAACAATAAATGAATCAGAAACACACCCTATACATGTGGTAAATGACTATTCTAGCTGCAAACGTCTGGTTTTTAATGCAATATCTACATAGGTGTATGGAGACCCGTTT
>JAUZSU010033304.1:5000-10344 GCA_034780255.1 Parotocinclus maculicauda | reverse complement strand
ACACACACACACACACACACACACACACACACAATATTGGAAACTGACCCACCAATCCACACTTTTTTACAAATACACTTGCCCATACATAATTTACTGTACACACACACACACACACACACACACAAACATACACACACAATATCAGAAACAGACCCACCAATCCACACTTTTTTACAAATACACTTTCCCATACATATTCACTGTACACACACACACACACACAAAACCTCTCACCTCCCAACACACACACACACACACAAAACCTCTCACCTCCCAACACACACACACACAAAACCTCTCACCTCCCAACACACACAAACACACTGGAAGTGACGATTTTGGTTAATTATACCAGTCTGGGAACCAGTAGTGCTAGAAAAGGGACACATGGAACAGGAAATGGAACCTCTGATGATAAAGCAGGAACCTTTGGAACTCAGGCGGCTACTTATGGTATCAGAACCTGTGCTCATGGAACAAACTTTTGGTACTACGACAGTATGGGAACCTACAGAACTGGGCCAAAGGAACATTTGGTGGACAAGACCTGGAACAAGAACCTTCCTTACTAGGGGGACACTGAAATGAAAATCTGTGGCCCAAGCCAACATTTATCTCTGTCCCCAGCTCACTCTGGTTCCTCTGGTACTTTAACTATACACCTTGTTACGCTGGAACCAATCCAAATGGTACTATAAAAAGAACATGAGGACCCCTAACTGAAATCTTGTGCACTTTTATAGGAACCTTTCACACCTCACAGACCCGGTAATGCTGCTTTACTAGGATCCTGGGTACTAAAACAGGAACCGTTTTACATTTTACTGGCTGTACTAGAAGTGGAACCTCTGACTTAAACTGGGACTTTTAGGACAGATCTTAGAACAAAAAGAACTGTTGGTACTGGAACAGTAGTACAGGAACCTTTTGGTATTTAAAGCAGAACCTTTGGACCATTTAGGGCTGGAATTATAACCTTTTGCACCAGGAACTGGAACTTTTGATGAAAAAAAATGGTACTGGAACCAAAAAGTGGAACCTTTAAAGGGTTGGGATTTGATATTTAAGTATGTGATTAAAAAAACAGAACAGATTTAAGACCGTTATTTAAATTAAAACAATGCATTTTAGCACAAAACGTAAATTAAAATGATGTTTTAATAATAATTTAAACCCTTTAATTAGTGAATGTAGCTGTACGGAACACGGTTAACATACACTAAATATCGGTCCGTACACAAATCAAGGCTCAACCTTGGTAACAAAAACTCAAATGACTGCACAATAAATTAGCATTTAATCAATAAATAATACCAATAATTAAAAACCCATAACTGCTAACACTTAGCAACATGCGGCTAACGCGAACCCAAACACGCTTCCTAATTCAATAAATCCAAACAACAATTTAAAAATACCTCACCCTGAATGTCCATAGCAGCATCAAAATTTCAAAACCGACCACAATTAATATTTACAAAATTAATAAAAAAATTCAAATCAACTCCAGCGTTCAGCGTTAAACACAAATTCAAACGCCTCGCTGGAAATGACGTGCGTCCCGAGTGCGCAGGCGCAGAACAGCAAAGTCACTTTTTCCTGCGTTATAAACCATAAGCTCTAACACTACTTAGGGTGCCTAGTTAGTGCAGTACAGAACAAAGGGTTAAATCCTACGTAGTGCTGAAGGTAGTGGTTTGAGACGCTGCAGAGCTGGAACCTGTAAAACGGTCCCGTAATGGTGTTTTGGGACTAAATCTGAAAGTTTTGGTTCTCGAAAACAACCGTGATTTAGGTACCGTGAAACAGGGAGCTTTTAGTGGAACTGGGACCACTTGAACATTTAAAAATCAATGGCTTTATTAGTGGTTACCTGATAACACACGGATAATAGTGACGAGATGGATTTGTGTTCGTCCAATGTGTCGTTCGTTCCCGTGTTTATAGTCTGTGGTTCAGAACACACATGGTCTCGTCCTCTAGTCACCATAATATCCTGTTTATTTATTTGTTTACATCATAAGCAGTGAACCGTAACCACAGACACTAAAATAAAAGTAAGAGATCGGGTGTTGTAGGCTCACAAGCGGGATGTTTAGGCTAAAAACTGTACCTGAACCTACAAACACACTCTCAGGACGGAACTGGTACACTGAACATTCGGTACTGGAACCGTTGGTGCCTAAAAACAATCTTTGACGTGATAAATAGGAGCGGGAAACCATAAATACCTCACAATTCAGTGCGATTATGATTTACTGAATTTTGCTGCATTGTTTTTTCTATACGGGTTTTTTCCCAAAGTGTAAACAATAAAAACTATACACTGCTGAAGCTCTGAAATAACACAGAAACTTGGTCTTGGTCCTTCCAGGGTTTCCTGGTCACATTTAGGGAGTTTTCCCTTGCCACTGTGGCCCAAGGCTTGCTCGGTTAGATCTGTAACCCTAGATAAGTGTCCCGAGACAGTATAGCTCTGTTCTAAAAAGGTCTGCACGTATAAATATTAATTAATTATTCCTCAACAAATTGCAGTTTCCACCAAAAATACAAGCCAGGTAAACGTAGTTTAAGTTTAGCTATGGGGCAGGAATACTTCGTCACCAAGTAAACTTACGTACAATTTTGTTTAGTCTATATTCCAATAAGCACATAAAACGTAAACTCAGTAAACATAGTCATTTATTATTGATTCAGCATCGTTATACCGACAGCACACTTCAGTATGAACTTCATTTTTGTAAGCATAATTTAGCGTCAGTAGTAAAAACAGTACAAGTACAGTAAAACATTGTGCATGTGTACTTTATACCAGGATTCTGGGTTCTGATTGGTCAGAAGGTGCTAATTTGGAGAGCCGCTGGACAGGGCTGGACAGTATTCCAGTTCATGCTGGGTACTGTTTTTATTTTCCCGTACGGTCTGATCGGTGGAACCCTTTGACTAACAAATTGTCGAACATGCAAATGTGAGCGTGCAATACATTCAAAATGATTCAAATAAATGCAAAATGTAAAACAGTGCTAGTTCACATCTCTGGTGCTCAATGGAGGTTAGCAGAACGTTGCTATTGACTCAGGCTTTATCAGTGGTCACTAGATGGCGCTTTTGCACAAAGCAGATGGATAATAGTAACGAGAAGGATTTGTGTTCGTCCAATGTGTCGTCCGTTTCCGTGTTTATGGTCTGTGTTTCAGAACAACACGTTGCCTCGTCCGTTAGTCAGCATAATATCCTGTTTATTTATTTGTTTACATCATAAGTAACAACAGACACTAAAATAAAGGTAAGACATCGGGTGTTGTAGGTTCACAAGCTAAATGTTTAGGCTAAATACTGCATGATGGTCGTAAGAACTCAGGAACCTACAAACACGCTCTCAGAACGGAACTGGTTTGTATCTATACTGCACTGGTATACTGGTTCTATAAGCAGCAGCTGTAACGCTTTCTGCCTTTATATTTAGTTGTTTTTTTTGTTTTTTTAGGTTAAGGCCAGACTTTTTTTATTGCTTGTTTCGCGAATCCGCCGACGATCATATTTGAAAAATACAAAAAAAAAAAAAAATTTTTTTTTTGTATTTCTCAGATCCGCCGCAGCACCAATGGTTGAAATAAAAAAAATTAAAAATTTTTTTTTTTAGATTTTTCCGCCCTCTGGTGGAGAGCCAACGGTTTTCTACTGTTCATTTAATTATTTTCCAGATTTACTTTAATTTAATTGTAGGTTAAATAATTAAAAAAAAATTAAAACATTTTTATTTCTTCCTACTTCCTTGTATTGATTCCACATAGTCCTCGAGAAATTAAAAAGTGCTGAAAAATAAAGATTTATTTGTATTTTCCTTCCTCCTCACTAGATTCTTAAGTAGAAACATCCGAGGAACAAGAAATTAAAAAAGTCTGGCCTTAGCGATGTGAAAAAGACAAGGTGAAATCGCATGGTGTGACGGTCCCCTGTTTTGGTCGTGTTTAAAAATCATACTCGCCTTTGCCAGGGCAAAAATACTCCGTTATCTCTTTTTTTAAGCTTTTTTTTTACGTTCATGTTTACGTTCCATAACTGTAGGGCCTTCAAAACCTAAATATTCATACGCGATTAGTATCATTTGTTTTATATTTTATGTCCTGGCAGTAGAATAAGCCACAAACCTATATAAATGCCCAGTCAAGGACCCCCATCTCCCCCCAAAAATGATTATACAGTAAAAGATCAAGAAAAACGTGAGACGAAAGATTCAAAAGGTTCAAATTAACCTGCTATCTCACAAAACATTTGTCACACAGAAGAAAAAAATCAACCTTTAATCAAACAAGTAACAATAACGACCCGAAAAGTACTCTGTACCCCCTCTACCAGCTCCCAATCTCTTATAAAGAGAACTCCTGCAGATCTTCTAGGGTCACCACTTCAGCTGTTAATGAACGACCAATGGAATTTGAGCTCTGTGGCACCTCGTGTTCAAGTAAAAACGGGTCGGACGCTCAGGAGAGAACATGCAAAACATAACACTGCATACAGTAGATTATTAGACTAATTAGCTTTATTGGCTGTTCCATTTCGAGCCAATTAACCTGCAGCTTAATGAATTCCAGCTCAGGCCGGGGCGGAGACGCCAGAGGTAGAACTCCATTGTTAATTCACAGCTGATGGTGTGACCTGATGGTCAGTTTGTGCTCACAGATTTTTTGCAAATGTTAACGACTAATGATGAGTCCTGCTTAATTTATGGAATCGATTTTGTAAATTGTTGTTTTATGTTTTTTTTTTACTCCCTCTTGCTCTTCTTGCTTTTCCCAAAGCACTTCCCGAAGCAGAACGCGCAGGTTTTAAGGACGACGAACATAAAGACGACCAGGACCAGCAGCAGGAACCCGAGGACGTCCAGACTGTGGTACTGAACCCAGTTGAGGTCGTGAGCGGCCGGTCTCAGGTGTTCGGCTCCGCCGTGTCTCAGGACGAACTCGGTCCAGAAAACAGCCAGGTCCAACGGTTCGACCGGGCGGTCTCTGTGAATGGCTGAAAGCTTCGTGATCTTCTCTTCGTAGCTGTGGAGGAGAAGATGGATCAGAGTGAAGAAGCAGAATTCAGAGCGAAACACGAAGCTCCACGTTTGGACACTAGGTGGCGACAGAACGCAAAAAAGAGCATCGGGTACAACGTGACTTTGGTCCAAGATATTGTATAATAACAAACCATGGCATATGAGCCACACTCAAGGCTGGATAAACTATGTGAACCCTTGTTTTTAGGAATATAATCAGTCTGTGAATGAAACTTAAACCAAACACGGGGTGTGACGTAACAAGAGGACCCTAAAAAAGTAAAAGAACGTCAAAGT
>JAUZSU010033293.1:0-10344 GCA_034780255.1 Parotocinclus maculicauda | reverse complement strand
GAAATGAGCAAATCATTTTATGATGTAGGCCGAAATTGAGCTTCCCCTCCTTGAAAGACCAGCATCCGCCACTGGTGAAGTCCATACCTTAGAAGCAACAAAGTACTAATTGTGATTTTTATTTTCTTGGCTGATTAGTCCATATTTTTAACCCCAACATTTAGTGAATAAATAAAACTTCCTCTACTTTATGGGGGGAGTATAACTTAAACACCGGCAGTCAAATACAGCTTCCATTATGGAGCCCCATTGTCACTTACATTCCATCCGTTTTTACATATCTACTAAGGCTGGACTAAAGACTGGATTTCTAGGCTAAATTTAACAGCTGATAATGTTTGGTTAGATTTGTGGTTGACAAGTAGTTTGAGGAGAGTTCTAATCATGGGCTATTTGTTGGTGACAGTTTTCCAGGCTTAAATATTTAGACTGTGTGCTTACAAATGGCACACATTGTAAGTGTTAAGGTGAACACACTTTTAATTTACTCTTCAGTTTACTTTTTAATTCAACCCGCACCCAAAGCTAACAAGAGAATGACATAAAGAAAAAACTGGGGCTGCTTTTTTTTTTTTTTACTGTTATTGTTTTGTCTTATATGCTTTAGTTTTATCTTCTCTACTTTATCATACTGTTCTGAATATTACATTTACTCTAAATATTAGTCTATATAATATTAAAGCAGTTTACTGCTTATTCTCCTTAGCTTCTGTTTATTTAAACTAATAGTGTAAAGCTAATTAATTTGACTGATTTATTCTTACATTAAGCATCTAGACCACCAAAGGAGCATGGGTCCCTCTCAAAGTTTCTTCCTTGTATGTTTAGGGATTTTTTTTCTTGCCACTGTTGCACTAGGTTTGTTAAATTTTGAATTTGTTTTAAATATACAAGATAACAGAAAATTATAGAGTTGCTTTCAGACAATACTCAATTGTAAAAAGCGCTATAGAAATAAAGCTGAGTTTGACTTCCACAGCCATGCCTTTGTGTAAGGTGTGTAGTATGTGGTTTTGCATTTTTTGGTTAAAAATGCATGGATGCTATTGTATTTCAGTGCGATATTGTAATAGAATACACTGAGACAGCAGACAGCTCTGGGAAAATATGGCATGATTTTAGGCAATTCTGGGTCATTGGCATTGGCAATTGTGGCATTAGTATTGTGGGCCAACTTTGTGGACTCATTTGTTATTTGCCCTGAAAGAGTTAGGTAGTGTTAAATAGAGTCTCAACATGTAGTGTGTAAAGATTTTTTTTTGTCCTTAATACTGAGTTCGTAACTGACTAAGGAATGTCAGGATAAGAGTTCATTGTGAGCTTTGGATTGGGTTTCCATGACTTGGCAGCCACATTCAAGGCAATCTCCATTTTGTGAATCCCTCCGAAACACAACTGGACTCAGAAGAAGCTGATCAAATTCTATGTAATAATGAATTATGATACACTGTCTAGTAGTCTAATGGACAAATCTGTGTTAATTGGATATACCAGGGTAACAGCAGTTGGATATCAAAACTGTAATTGCAAAATTATATGGACTACTTCTGTTTGTTTATCGTTTGGACTAGTCCTGGAATTTTAGTGAAAGAAAATCTAACTCCACAGTTCTACAGCACAGTATTATAAAGAAGATTTTGGTGGGGCTTGGATAGAGCAGTGGTAAAATATGCCAACCAATCACTACAGAGATCAGAGCTTTGAGTCTTGGTGATGCTTTAACACCTAGGCATGTGTGTGAGGGAATAAACATTACACAAAGGTACGTCTCCCCAGTGACCCCTTTTGGTTTTGGGATGCTCTTTAGCATATGCCTGAGAAAAGAAGCAGCTCATGGCAGTGGGGCGCATGGAATTTGGTTTAAATTCATTAGAAGCTGTTACAAATGCAATTAACTGAAATGCTCAGCAAGTAATGGATGAGGTATTCAAGTGTCCACATCATTTTGCCAAATATATTTTGTGTGTGTGTGTGTGCCTCTTTGTATAAGATAGGGCAGCTGTGGTGCAGAGGAGCAGGGAAGCTAGTCAGATTGTTATTTAGGCGGGTTTGGGCATCATCAATACTTCAAATAGCATCATGACCTTCTTAGTTCTCACACCTGTTTGTCCTTTGGGCTGGTTTCGGCTGTGAGTGTGTGAATGTTTGTGTGTGAGTTTCGGCCTGTTATTAGATTGCCACATAAATAGTGACTGCATAGGTCATCATGTATGGCTCGTGTCTGTTTGTCTGCATCTGGATTTGTATTTCACATATTCAAGCAGACTTAGAATACAAATCCAGATGCATACAAACAAAACTAGAAAAAGGTTCTCCCAAGAATATAGTGATTGCTTGACACATTATTACAGCAATATGAAGTTGTTGGGTAGCCTTATATACAGTATCTCACAAAAGCACACACTCCCTCAACCCTAGCCCTTTTTTAATTATATCTTTTCAATGAACAACTCTGAAGATATGACACTTTGATATAATCTAAAGTAGTCAGTCTACAGCTTGTGTTACAATGTAAATATGTATATGTAAAAAAAAACCCCAAAAAGAACTGTTGCTATACCAAAAGATGGCATAGGCTTTAAGGAGATTCGCCAACACCCTGAAAGTGAGCTGCAGCACACCATGCAGACCATAAAGCGGTTTAACAGGTCAGGTTCCACTCTGAACAGGCCTCGCCATGATCGACCAGAGAAGTTGAGTGCATCGTTTCCAGAGGTTGGCTTTTGAAAATAGAGGGAGCTACAGTTCATTGAGGGAACCATAAATGCCAACATGTACTGTGACATACTAAAGCAGAGTATTATTCCCTTCCTTTAGAAATCGGGCTGCAGGACAGTACATGAAGATAATGACCCTAAATACACGTCCAAGATAACAACTGCCTTGCTAAACAACAGAGAATAAAAGCCAAGCCTGTTTCCAGACCTAAACCCTTTTGAGTATTCTCAGATTTGGAGGAGTACAAGGTCTCTAACATTGATCAGCTCTGTGACTTCATCATGGAGAAGTGGAAGAGGATTCCAATCGCAACTTGTGAATCTCTAGTCAACTCCATGCCCAAGAGAGTTAAGACAGTGAATGAAAATAATGGTGGACACACAAAATATTGACCCTTTGGGCACAATTTGGCCATTTTCACTAAGGGGTGTACTCACTTTTGTTGCTAGCAGTTTAGTCGTGTTGAGTTAGTTTATGGGCACAGCTAATTTAGACTGTTATACAAGCTGTAAACTACTTTACACTGTATCAAAGTGTTATCCCATGAAATGATATATTAAAACTTACTTCTGTTAGATAATGTATGTACATTAATATGATTCAGTCATATTAATGTACATACATTATCTAACAGAAGTAATGTATGTACATTAATATGATTCAGTCAAAGTCACCCTTGTCTTTCAAGATTATTGCATAAGTATTGCATATTTTTTGGCATACACTGATTACATATTGATGGATCCAGCCATTTAAAATTTCACTGAACACAACATGTTCTCTTTAATGTGGGTAGGCCAGCTCTGCGCATGCACTTAGTTAATGCAGTGCAATGTCGATTGGTCTCTTGATTCTCATCTAGGAAATGTGAGTGCTAATGCTGACAAGGCTTCTGGGAGAAAGCAAATCCTGTCAGCTTGTACTGACAGTATACATGTTCATACCATCTCGCACGGCTCTGCTTGTAGAAGTAAAGCCATGGTCTTCTCAGAATATATATGTATCGTATAAACAGGGCATCCGAATAGAAAATGCATTTAACAAGCATTACATTTTGATTACATCATACTGAATGGGTTACTGTAGACAACGTTCTTTATTATTTTTTGCTAGACCTTTCCCCAGTAATGATAAATATTACCTTTTTTTTCCTCTGTAAGATAGTGTATGCATAATGCCTTAAGTTTCCAGGACAGGTTTGGGACCAACTGCATTCTTGAGAAGGATAAAGCTGCTAAGAATAAGAATGAATAAATAAATGATAAACACAGCAAAGTCCTAAATAATTGCATAGCATAATTTTAATGAACAATAACAAGAGCAGCATAGGTAACAAAATATGTTTCAACATGGAATCTTTGGCCAGCTTTGCAAATTCTAATAACAAAAAGGATAAAAAATAAAGAGCTTATGGAGAGTTTCAGGTAGACTGATAAATATCCACACGATGTTAATAGACCTTTTATGTAAAGCAAATTAAATTCACACAATCTATGAAAACTTGTGTGTGAGGGTTTACCTATCTTTGTGGAATAAACAGATCTCAATTTCTTAAACTTTAGTTTATTAAAAACGAATCTCTTCATTTGCTTTTGGTTGCTGTAGATAGGGTTAGTGTGCGTGTGTGATGGGGTGTTTAATGTTTATATATCATTATAGGTGTGGAGTCCACATGTCCTCCCCGTGTCTGCCTGGGTTTATTCCGGGTACTCCAGTTTCCTCCCATGGTCCAAAAACTCGATGGCATCGATTCAAGGGCGTAATAACCTGCCCACCTAGCCAGTGGGGTGGTGCTAAATAATGGCTAAAACACCACTGCAGTGATTCAACCAGCGATGTCTACAAGGCCGAAAGACTGATCGGTCAAGGTGATCAACATGATATCATAATGGAGATCAAATGTCCTCACAAGGATAGAAATATCTGACATTTTTACCTTGTGGGAAGATTTTGCTGGTGCCCGTGAGGAAATATTTTTTTAACTGCAACTTTCTTTCGAAAGACCAATGCAGTCTCCATTAAGTTACTGAGGTTGACCTTAAGGTTAGGTGTGATTGACACATTAACAACAGACTTTCCCAGCATAATGTAAATGTAAATGGATAGAGAAACAAGTAAATGTGTGTGTGTGTGTGTGTGTGTTTGAGCTACATTTATTTTTACAGTATACCCTTGAAATATGGACCTTTACAAAAAATGAATAAGGAAATAGAATTCATATTTAACATCAAATGTTATACATCTTTAGCATTTTTAAATGCTATTCATTACATTTCACAAATTGTGCTGCAGTATCTGTGGCTGACAGCAGTTCCTGAGGACCTGGGTTTGAACTGGCCAGATTTGCAATGTGAAGATGCAGTTAGGTGGCCCTGTGATGAATTGGCATCTCACCTAGGGAGCACTTTGACCTGAGCCCAATGAATTCTAGAATAGGTTCTGAAGAGCCCACCCATGTTAAGCAGTGTCAAAATGGGAGTAACATTCTGCTGAATAAAGACCTGTGTATTAGAAAAACATCAATCATTCATAAGTTTTAGATTTAAGAGAGATTTTTAACGTATTGTACACATTTTACAGTTACAGGAATCAAACTGACATCAGCATGCACAAGTTACAAGTATTAAATAATTAAAAATGGATCATAATTCATGTTGCTATTAAGTTTTGCATGTCATTATTTAATACTGAATGACATGCATACCGTGACACAGAAATGATTACAATTTGTCTACAAGACCTTTGAGGATTGTGTAGCAGAGCTGTAAGTATATTTGACTGACAAGTGAACACTTCTGTCTTAAACATTGTCCTAAACATGTAGAAAATCAATGAACAGATTGACACTTGGTAATTTGATTTCCCCATAAGGGATCCAAGGAAATAAACTACTCTCTGTTTCTGTTGATGTATTTTTTTTCTATTACAGCAAGACTTGAGGGCATTTTAACCATCATATATAAGCTAAAACATTATTTATGGGTAATTTTTATGTTGGTAATTGCTTTGGTCCTAAGTATTTTTGCAGCTGTGATTATCATTGTTTCAATCAATACCTCTTAGACCCAAACTGCAGAGCTATAATCAAATGCAGACCCTTTTGAACTCACAGTCTTCTCTGTGGCCTCTTGTTTTGGTCTGTTTTTTCCTGTTTCTCCAGCTCGCATCCAGAAAGGTCTGTAGAAGTTTCCTTTTGTTGTGGATCCTTTATTCTTCTTCTTAGCTCTTTTAAAGAGTGTTTCCTCCTCATCCTTAAGCAACCCAAGTTTCAACTTGAATAGTTTCTCACGATCAGGCCGAATGCTGCGCAAGACCTTTTTGAATATGCTGGTGGTCAAAGACAGTCGCCTGCAGAACTCCTGAGAGCAACTAAGGCGCAAGGGATGTTGAGGTGATTCTGAAATCCCTATGCCACTGTCTTCCTCATCAGAGATCCTGTTTTCCAGCTCAGGCAAGTCCAGCCAGTTGCCCACTAAATCAGCAATAACATTGTCACCAAGTACCAATGGCTGCCTGTTTCTGCTGTGGCTCATCAGAGAAGATGTCCAGTCACCAGAGTTGTCAGCATCATACTGCGAAAAATCACTGTCTATAGAAGGACCTTCACGTGAAAGTGTGTCCATTAGCCCCTGGAGCTCAGTCATTGTGGCTGGATGGAATTGAGGATGATGCTCCTCAAATGGGGATTTTGAGACTGAATGCTTTGGACTGTCCGATGAATGAAAGCTGTCTTGAGAATCATGGAATGAGAAGCTGTCATCCTCAGAAAAAGATACAGAGTTAGAAAGACTTCCTATATGCTGCTTTGTCCTGAATTCCATACTGGCAGGTACATGTGCAACCACACTATGGTTACCAAATGGAGAGCTGGTCAGGAACAAGGATGATTCCATTTCTTGTTCAGACAGACTTGATTCTTGAGTGACAGTGTGGTCATTTGGCATTTCTGGCACCTGTTTGGTTTCTACTCTTGTTCCCTTGGATGTATAATATGGCTGAACCGAGAGTGCCGTTTCTGAGGCTCTGGGTATGTGACAAGAGTGCTGAAAGTGCTGGTTTGTTTTACAGGAGATCTGCAGTTGCTCCAGAGCAGTCTGCACTTTAAGAAGTTTCAGTTCCTGCAATACCCCCATCATAGGGTTCATCTGGGTCTGGAGACCATTACCTGCCTCCCTGATGGAGATCTGTAGGAGAAAAATTAGAGAACAAAACTGAAAGTTAAAACTCAAATTTGGGTTATCCGTTTTGTATTTTTCCTTACAAGTCTGGTTATTCTGTCTATTTGATGTATCGTTGTGTCACAACTTTTTGTTTGTCATATCTTTTAATCAGTCACACCAGCTTATCTCTGCTATAAGCATTAAATTTACATTTCACATCAATATTTTAACTCTTTCTTTAACAACTTCTTTCATGTCTAGTCAAGCACTATTTTGGGTTTGTACCCTGCTGAGATTGCAGTTACTACTTACAATTGTATTATAGATAATATTCACTATTAGGGATTATTTTGTGTGTGCCATTAATGTCTACCAAGAAATGGATATCATCTGGCAAAAAAGCACCAGCTGTACCATGTTAAAAACCTAAGCAGAATCCTGTGGTTGGTGGTGTCAAATTTCCTCTGCGGGTTCTTACTTAAAAGAACAAAAGAGGTGAGTCCCTCAATTTGGTTTGAACTGCTTTTACCCATACCTAAGTAAAATGACATCCCAGGAATGGGGTGACACCTGGAAAAGGTAGTAGTGTTCAAAGGTGTTCACACCTGTTCAACTTTTTGCATTAGTCTCACGTTTTTGTAGCCATCTTATATCATTTGTTTTACTTGGTTTCTTATTTCTGTCTCCCTCACACCTGCTACTGAGTAACTGTATCTCCAGCTGGCTTGTGATCAAGACACAAATGACCTTTGCAATTACAACATGAAGTTGTGTGCGTGTGTGTGAGAGAAACAACAGTCACAATATAATAAGTCCTTGTTAAGAGCTTAACTTGGCACCAATGGGTTGATATGTAGTACTGTACCAATGTCAATTTATTAAATTCATCATCAAAGGATTAAAAACTTGCTATTAGTTACACACAGCAATAAAGCAGCTTACAAGCACTGTCAAATGCAGACATTTGCTCCCCTTTCACATTCAATCAGCTGTAAATCCTCCTTCCTTTAATTTATATACATAAAAAGTGCTGCCTGGAAAAGACCTCTGCATCGCTTGGATTACAGATCAATAGATGTTATCAGCCTCAGGCTTAGTGGAAGCTGTGCAACCCTGATACAGTAACCAGGACTGAGGGAAGATATGAAACAAATCATCATATTTAAGCTCTGAGAGTTTATCAATTCAAAACAATTATGCAACAATCAAGAAATAAAAAACAAAAACCTGTATTTTTTAAGTTTCAAGTAGCATGGATAGATAAGATTTCATATTTCAACATGTAACAACAGGAAAATTGCTGTTTTATGATATTACCTTAACTCCTAGTCTCTGTACATGCTTTAATACCATCTTTTCTGCTTTTAGTCACTGCATTGGCACGGTTATGTAAGCAATTATTTAAAGAAACAAGCACTATTACCTTAGCATACTCCAGTGAGCTCTGTCTATGTTTCTCTTCCTCTCCCTCTCCCTCTCCCTCTCTCCTTCTCTCCCTTTCTAGTGTGAATCAGCACGTTAGCCAATCAGGTAGTTGTCCAATTCATGCGTCACAGTGATGTTTTTGCCCCAGGATAGTTGAGAGGGAAAAGTGGGGACTGTAGTTTTAAAGGAGACATTGCTGTCTCAACCTGAATAGCTGAGACATGCCTTATAGTAAGTTGCTCATGATCATTGTTAGGTAAATAAGATTGAGTGTATTTATGATGTGACTCTGTGACACGTGATGACATATGCTCATTTTTATGATTGTTGGTTCAAATTAGGTGGCTTGGCTGCTTGTCTGGCTGCCTTATTCATGTGATTTATAACTTGCTTTAACTTGTAACTTAAGTGAATAAAGCAGTGAAATAGCTAAAAGCTTAATTACTTTATATTTTCGGACGGATCAACAATCAATCTTTCTAATATTTAGGTAACTGTTAGATGAATTGTCGTGACTATATTTACCACTACAGTTACAGTAAAAAAAGTTAGATCCAGCCACATTTTATGTAAAAAAAATGTAAATAAGGTAGAGCATATCCATTTACAGTAAAGGACTTTGAAATCAGTTTCCTGCAAGTGTGTTTTATTTTGAGCAGTTCATTAAATATACATGTGGGCATGCTGTTAGCTGCTGTTAGAGGTCATTTGGGGAAACTGAGTATCTGAAGTCATTGTAATCATGTATGAGTGCATGCAGTGCAGGTGATGGAGAGATATATTTTGGTGTGTCAGAAATGTACAGAGACAGGCTTCAGATATTTTAATATTTTGTATATATATATATATATATATATATATATATATATGTATATATGTTGCACAAGTATAAAGTGGACAAAGCTGAGGTAAAATGTAATTTGTGTGCATTTGTTTCTGTGAATATTAGGTGTACACTTTGGTGAAATCTGATGCTAAAGACTTTAAGTGCATTTGGACATAAAGAATAACCTGATAGCTTTTGGAAATCAGATTTTCCTGAAAAAATTACATAACCAGGTTTATGTGCAGCTCAATAATCTGATTAGTGAGAAACTATCTACATGACTTAGTCAGTAATCATCTCTACAAGGAGGTAGGCTATGAGTTTGTATTATTATTATTTTTTGCAGAAGTATTATTCAAAGTCAAAATAGAATTTAAAATGTTGCATTGTCTTAAAGCAGCTTTACAATATGATATTATCTTAATAGGCCAATCCCAAATATGGCGACAGTGGAAAAGAAAAACTCCCTAAATGTAGAAATAAATTTTGGGAGGACCTCCCCACTGTTCCTGGGCTATCCCAGGATTCACCTTAACCCTTTAGATATGTGCTAAATGATTACCTGGAAGGAAGGATTACTGGAACTCAAATCCAGATCACAGAACTACTTACTTGCAGGTGCAACTATATATTTCATATACAATGTCAGGAAGGGTCTTTAGCATAAAACCTGTGCCAAATCGAATATGTGGATCAAGATGAGCCAACACCTATTTGGAGCAGTAAAAAAGTACAACTGAAGAGCCTCTAAGGAGCAATGGCAATATCTTCCATGGCTTTGCTCTTTACTGTGCAACAGCAGATTTTTTTTACAAAGAAGTGTTGCATGTGTTCAATCAAGTTTTTACGTGGAACAAGGGAGAAGTATTTTTCTGACATCATAACAAACTGCAGCGACAATTCACGTGCTTTGTTTGCTACAAACAAATCCTTCAGCTCCAATGCCATCTGAACTCATTTCAACATCTATGTGCAATGAGTTTGGCAAATTCATTAATGACAAGGTTCAGACTATTAAACATGCAATAAACAGCACAACAGACAACGTCTCTGCAGCCACCTAGGAGACACACAGAGCTGACACATTTCACACGTGTCACTAACAAAACTATTGAAGAGATCATGCAGTGTGCTACTGAGTAGGGCTGCAACTAACGATTATTTTAATAATCGATGAATCGGTCGATTATTTTTTCGATTAATCGATGAATCGGA
>JAUZSU010033282.1:0-10345 GCA_034780255.1 Parotocinclus maculicauda | reverse complement strand
TTTCAGCCAGCTTTCACAGGGAGCCATCTGGAACGCTTCTCCAACAGCCCTGAAGGAGTTCCCACAACTTCTGGGCACAAGTTAACTGCTTTGACCTCGTTTTTTTTTTTGCTCAGACTCATCCCAAACCAGCTCTACAGGGTTCAGATGGGACGCTTGTGACGCCCGGGCCATCTGACGCGCCGCTCTGTTACTTTCCCAATTTTATAAAAGGTAATTAAGATAACGAGGTGCTTGGGATGGATTTATTGTTTAAAAATGGCACGGGGGAAATGCAACTCTGAAGGAGGATGAGCGAAAATAACGTCAGGTTTATAAAAATGACATTTCTTCTTCAAATTAAAAGAAGAAACTGCAATGGTTAAGAAGACAAACGCTTTTTTTTTTTTTTTTTTTTTTTTTTAAGAAATTCATAAAAAAACATGCAGGATGTGCAAGTTTTATCGTGTTATCACGCTCCAGGTCTGAGAAATGACAAAAACTAAACCAAAACACTGAAATTGTAAATATTAGGTCAGGCGGTTATGAAAAAAAAATTTTTGGCCTAAATTTGACCTCCGAATTTTTTTCCCCATACTCGCACCGTGGATACTCCAGGCCACGTAGATACAGGATGTGCAAATTTTATTGTTATATTAAGTTCCAGGTCTGAGAAATGACGATTTAAAAAATCACGCTGAAATCGTAACATCCGGCGGTTAAGAAAAATCGATTTTTGATCAAAAAATTTTATATTGTCATATTTTCTCCATATTTGCATCATGGATACTATGTGTAAATGTTATTGTTATATCACACTCCAGGCCTGAGAAATGATGATTTAAATATTGCAACAACAACAACAAAAAAAACACCAAAATGAAAAACAATTTAGTTTTGGCAAAAAATGTGACCATCTCAGATTTCTCCCATATTTGCACCATGGATACACCAGGCCACATAGATAGAGGATGTGTAAAATGTACTGTAATATCAAGTTCCAGGCCTGAGATATGATGATTTGAATATTATATTTATAATATTGCAACGACAAAAAAAACACCAAAATCGTAAGGTCCGACAAACTGAGTTTTGGCCAAAAATGTCCCCATCTCAGATTTTTTCAATATTCGTACCATGGATACTCCAGGTCACAAAGATACAGGATGTGCAAATTTTATTGCTATATTAAGTTCCAGGTCTGAGAAATGACGATTTGAAAAAATCACGCTGAAATCGTAAGGTCCGGCGGTTACGAAAAATCAATTTTTGGTCAAATTTTATATTGTTATTTTTTTCCATTTTCGCATCGTAGATACTTCAAGCCACATAGATACAGGATGTGCAAATTTCACTGTCATATCCAGGTCTGAGAAATGATGATCTGAATATTGCAACAACAACAAAAAACCTACCAAAATAAAAAAAAATGTGAGTTTTGGCCAAAATTGTGACCATCACATATTTTTTCAATATACGCACCATGGATACAGCAGGTCACGTAGATACAGGATGTGTAAATTTTATTGTTCTATAATGCTCCAGGTCTGAGATATGAAGATTTGAAATATAGCACCGAAATCGTAAGGTTACGGAAAAATAATTTTTGGTCAAAAAATTATATCTTGTCATATTTTCTCCATATTCGCACCATGGATACTCCAGATCACGTAGATACAGGATATGTCAAATTTATCGTTCTATCATGCTCCAGGCCTGAGATATGACGATTTGAAAACTAGACCAAAACACCAAAATTGTAAATATTAGGTTCGCTGGTTATGAAAAACAGACTTTTTCATTTCATTCCCCATACTCCCACCATGGATACCCCACGTCATGTAGATCCAGGATGTGCAAATTTATAGCTATATAACGTTCCAAGTCTTAGATATGATAATCTGAATATTGCAACAAAAAACCTCACCAAAATCATAAGGTCCAAAAAAATGTGAGTTTTGGCCAAAATTGTGACCATCTTATATTTTTTCAACATTCGCACCATGGATACACCAGGTCACGTAGATACAGGATGTGTAAAATGTATCGTTATGTCATGCTCCAGGTCTGAGAAATAAAGATTCGAAAAATCACGCTGAAATCGTGAGGTCCGGCGGTTATGAAAAATATATTTTTGGTCAAAAAATGTTACCTCGTCATTTTTTCCCCATATTCACACCGTGGATACACCAGGTCACGTAGATACAGGATGTGTAAATTTTATCGTTCTATAATGCTCCAGGTCTGAGAAATGACGATTTGAAAAATAACATCGAAATCGTAAGGTTATGAAAAATCGATTTTTGGTAAAAAAATTATTTTATATTGTCATATTTTCTCCATAATCGCACCATGGATACTCCAGGTCACGTAGATACAGGATGTGTAATTGTTATTGTTATATCACACTCCAGGCCTTAGATACGATGAATTGAATACTGACTAAAAAAAAACAAAAAACCGGAATTATAAGGTCCGAAAACAAAGTTTTGGCCTAACATTTGACCATCTCATATTTTTCCTATATTCGCACCGTAGATACACCAGATCACGTAGATACAGGATGTGTAAATGTTATCGTTCTATCACGCTCCAGACCTAAGATATAATGATTTGCAAAAATATTGCCCAAAAAAAACCCCACCAAAATCATAAGGTCCCAAAAAAATGTGAGTTTTGGACAAAATTGTGACCATCTTATATTTTTTCAATATTTGCACCATGGATACAGCAGGTCACGTAGATACAGGATGTGTAAACTTTATCGTTCCATCATGCTCCAGGCCTGAGATATGAAGATTTGAAAACCAGACCAAAACACCAAAATTGTAAATATTAGGTTCACTGGTTATGAAAAACAGGTTTTTGGCCTAAAATTTGACTTTTTCATTTCATTCCCCATACTCCCACCATGGATACAGCAGGTCACGTAGATACAGGATGTGCAAATTTATAGCTATATAACGTTCCAGGTCTTAGATATGATGATCTGAATATTGCAACAAAAAAACACCAAAATCCAAAAAATGCAAGTTTTGGCAAAAAATGTGACCATCTCAGATTTTTTTCCAAATTTGCACCATGGATACTCCAGGTCACGTAGATACAGGATGTGTAAAATTATAGCTATATAACGTTCCAGGTCTTAGATATGATGATCTGAATCAAATTTGACCTCCTCAAAAACCCACATTTCAGAATCTGTGATACGACCGTTTTGTAAATCTGCTTCTTGGACTTTCTATGCATATTAAGAGTGTGTGTGTGTGTGTGTGTGTTTACCTCAAACTCGGCGTGCTTGTGGATGTCCTCGGCTCTCTGTCGGCTCAGAATGAACTCGGCTTCGTTTGCCACTCGAACCAGATGATCCTTCATCGTGTGACTCAAAAGCCTCCGGAACCAAAAAACAGAACGAGTTTTAACTTAACGTCGATTCATTAATTATTTAATTTATACAACCCACGGCCACTTTATTAGGTACACCTGTCCGACCCCCTAACGCAAATTTCAAACCGACCAATCACGCGGCCGTTATGCTGTACCATCCAGGCGTGTGGACGTGGTCGAGAAAAAAAAACAAAGTTAAGCGAAGCGACTGCCATTTTCACACAGCGCCACCTCTAGGATTTAAAGGGAAGGGTAAAAAAAAATTAAAATAAATAAATATCCAGCGAGGGAAATGCTTTGGGCGGGAAATGACAGAAAGACCCAAATAAGCACCCGTTATGCTTATGTCGAACCTTGAGGCAGATGGGCTACAACAACAATGCCACTGGTGTCGGCTAAGAACGGGCGACCGAGCCTACGATTCACACCGGCTCAGGAGATCGTTGTTTGCTCTGAAGAAATTGACATTTCCTTCTAATTTAGGCCTGGATGATCCCTTATGCGCCCTCCCCTCCCTCGCATACAGGCAGTGCCTCCTCCGTTAGACCGGTCAGAAAGTCACACCTCGGCTCTCCAGGTGTTTATTTGGTACGTAAGGCTGGACAGGATGTTTATCGTATCGTCTGTGACACGGCTCACACGGGACGCTGGCCGACGCCCGGACTCGGTGTTAAAGAGGCAGAACACGACATTCTCCACAGCCATTACACAGACTAACAGGCCATAACCATACACATCTGTGCATGTGCTCCGAGCAACAGGGCCCAGACCTCTGACTTCTGGCCCCCCCGACCCGGGGCCCGACCCTGCTTATGTCACTACATAAGAACTAACACTCTTTTCCTCTCGTGTGCACGTTTCACTTTCACTCACCCCAGTCCCTGACAGGGGGGATGGAGGAGGGATGGGGGACACTCTAGACACCTCACGATTCGATTCGGTTCGACTCTGAGTCAGAGGGCTGAATCTCGGATTATGAACCTCAGACTTTTGACATTTTTACTGATGAAGCATTTCTTGTTTTTTCTCACAGTGATTCAGAGACTCCGGGTTTTGCTCTCGGGGTCGGTCGGGTTTATCGACGTGTCAGAAAAATTCCAAATTCCAGAACAAAATCAGGAATCCAGAGTGACGTGGGGCTCGTCTCATTTAAATCGTTTAATGAAAGATGGATCAGGATTCGTTCTGATCAGATCAATCGTGTTTAATGTGATCTTAAAGTGCTTAACCAATAGGTGGCGCTCTCTCTGTCTCTCTCTCTTTATGTCCCTCTGTCTGTCTGTCTCTCTCTCTCTCTCTGTCTGTTTCTGTCTGCCTCTGTCTCTCTCTCGTTGTCTCTGTCTTTGTCTCCGTCTCTCTCTTTGTCTTTGTCTCTGTCTTTGTCTCCGTCTCTCTTTTTGTCTCTGTCTTTCTCTCTCTGTCCCTGTTTCTCTCTTTTTGTTTGTCTCTCTCTCTGTCTCTCTCTGTCTCCGTCTCTCTTCTTTGTTTGTCTCTGTCTTTCTCTTTGTCTCTGTCTCTCCAGCACTAAACGTTAAATTCCATGAGGATTTGGATGTTGGAGATAAAAGTGATTTTTTTTTTTACAGGTTTGAACATTAATTTCTGTTAATTAATATTTCCTATATTTATAGAAATTAAGAAGTTTTATAGAAATTGTATATAAAGTGTAAGGGAAACGATAAAATAATACAGAAATGTAACCCTGTACATAAACTAATAAAACGTTAGGTTTATTTAATCTTAAGTTTCCCTGACATTACTTAAGGAACAAACCGTGCTGTTTTCTTTTTTTTTTTATTTTTTTCTCGTGTATTTTCAAAGCACTTGACGTAATTTCTAAGGGAATCGAGTCTCCGTCTCGTACTTGAGGACCATGAAAGATTTCCAGCCTCTGTACAAACCCAGTCGAGACGGGACACTGTAACGTTCGTCTCTGGTCCCCGTTACGCGACGCCACAGATCGTCGCAGCACCTCCGCGTTCCCGAGTTCCACGAGAAGAAAAAAAACGACTCGATTCGACGTGATCTGCACCCGGTTTTTTTTTTCGTTTTTTTGTCTCAAAAGAAATTCCTCGTATGTCAGCTTTTCTTTCCTTTTTACGACGCCGGGTTCGAGGCGGCGGGGCTATGGAGGCGCGCAGCGGGTCACGAGGCTACGGCCCGTGCAAAGTGGAAGAATAACAGAGGGAAGGAGCACAGAGGGAGGACGGAGGGGGATGAAGGGCAGAAACTCGATACTGGAGTGTCGAGGGAGGACAGCGGGAGTGCGGAGGTGCAGACGCCATCAATAACGCCGCTCACGCTGCAGGCTGCTCACTTTACGGCCTTACACACACACACACACACACACACACACACGTACACGCTTCCTACACATTCTAGCCGCCTGCTTTATATAAGTGTACGCTCGCTGGCCACTTTATTAGGTACACCCCTGCTTTAATCCTTTGTGCCGCCGATTCAAGGACGTCCTGTAAACGTTCCTCTGAGGTTTTGGTCCGAACCAAGTCAACAGGACAACACGGGGGGGGGTCGGGGGTGTTGGCCGCCCATGCATGAGGCGATTCCCCAAATCCCACCCAAGTCCCAAACGTGACCCTATGGATCGAGATCTGGACGTTTGAGATCCAGTTTGATGTTTTCGGGCCATCCTGCTGGAAATAGCCATCATAAGATGGTACACTGTGGTTATAAAGGGGCACCCGGGCAGCGACAATACCCGGGACCCTACAGTGTGCCCAGAAAATGCCCTCCAGCGCCGACAGAAATCGAGACTCTGAGTCTAACAGCCTTCTGCCGTTTGATTTTAGTGAGGCCGTATAACTGGTGAGCTCGGTTGCCTGCTCTTAAGCTGATGCAAGGGGTTTCTGCTGCTCTAGCCCATCTGCTTCAAGGTTGGCACCACCTTTATTAGCATGAATTAGCAGGGCCTTTCCCGAACTCTCTCGGGGAGATCTAAGAGTCCCGAAACAACGACGCCTCCCTTCATCCCGGCGGGAAGCTTCCTCGACGGGCCACGACTCACGTTTCCACAAACCCGTCCCGGGAGTTCAACCTCGCAGGAAGGCAGCCACGCTGACAGGGGCTGCGACCTTAGCGGACATGACCTCAGGGTCACGATGACCTAGGGGTCGCCTTTTTCAACGAGGCATCGATTCCGAGGTTGAGCCGCCCAAACTGATGAAGAGGTGACTAACAGGGACGAGTGTTAGATAAGAGTAACGTAACCTGACCGGAGGGGGGGAGGACCGAAATCTAATAGGCTCCGCCCTCGGTAACAGGAGGGAGGGGGGTTTAATTAGATCGTTCTCAGGTGAAAATGAAATCAACAGAAATGACACCAATCGAGTCTGAAACTGATTCAGGATTTATAATAATTAAATATTACCTGTTCTTTTTTAAATTTAATATTTTTTATAATTAAATATTACCTGTTCTTTTTTCTATTTTCTATTTTTATAATTAAATATTACCTGTTCTTTTTTTATATTTTTATAATTAAACATTACCTGTTCTTTTTAAATTTAATATTTTTTATAATTAAATATTACCGGTTCTTTTTTCATATTTTTATAATTAAACATTACCTGTTCTTTATTATATTTTATATTTTTTATAATTAAATATAACCTGTATTTTTTATTTCATATTTTTTTATAATTAAATATTACCTGTTTTTTTATATTTAATATTTTTTTATAATTAAACATTACCTGTTGTTTTTTTTATTTTATATTTTTTGTAATTAAATATTACCTTTTTTTTTTTTTTTTTTTTAATTAAATATTACCTGTTATTTTTTATAATTAAATATTACCGGTTCTTTTTTTATATTTTATATTTTTAATAATTAAATATTACCTGTTATTTTTTATATTTTTATAGTTAAACATAACCTTTTTTTAAAAATATATTTTATATTTTTAATAATTAAACATTACCGGTTTTTTATATATTTTATAATGAAATTACCAGTTTTCTTTTATAATAATTCAACAGTTTAAAACTCGTTAAAATAGAGGAATTACCTGCCCTCGTTGACCAGTTCGATAAAAGCTAGACCTGCATTCTTCTGGATGGAATTCTGCCATTCCTGTGAACAAAAACATAACAATAATATGTGATTACACACACACACACACACACAGACACACACACACACACACACTCTGACATGTTGACGGCTTCCTCCTTTAATTAAACAATTGGACGATCCCAATCAAACAGCTGTAACGATCTCGGGGCTCGTTATTGAATTTTGCTCTGCAGCCCAGCGATACGGTTTTATAGCATCGTGACCTGATGAGAAGATACACAAAGCCATTTATGACCCACGAACCCTGACCCCGACCTCTCGACCTGGATCATCCCAGCAGAATGGAAGAGAAAATTCGGAATCGATTTTAGGATTAAAGTGTTTTTCGCTGTACAGGATGGAGAAAAAGAAGCAGGAACGAAAACGAGCACGTGGGAATTTTGTGGGTTTATCTAATCAAAGTAATATTAAATTAAATCAAACAAATTCAATTAAATTAAGGATGTGTGTGTGTGTGTGTTTGTGTGTGTGTTTGGCCAGTGAGGGCCTGGTTCTGGTTCTAGTTGTGTTATTTTCTATAGGAATGTCACGACACCAAACCTTTACTCAAAGTCATATCCACCCAAATGGAGGGTGTAGGTAGAGGTAAGAACATGATTTTAAGGTCATTCTAGAAAAATCTTTCTTAAATATGATCTTTAAACCTTTGTTTCTATACAATGGAGCTTTGTCTCTTTATAATTTTAGATTTATTTTCAAGAACCAATCCCAAACTGAGCAAGCATGGGGCGACAGTGGCAAGGAAAAACTCCCTAAACGTTCTTTTTTTTTTTACTTTTTCTTTTTTATATTTTATATTTTTTATAATTAAATATAACCTGGTTTTTTTAAATATTTTTTTATAATGAAATATGACCTGTTCTTTTTTATATTTTTTTATATATAAATATAACCTGTTCTTTTTTATATTTTTTTATAATGAAATATTACCTGCTCTTTTTTATATTTCTTATATATAAATATAACCTGTTTTTTTTTATATTTTTTATAAAGAAATATTACCTGTTCTTTTTTATATTTTTTTTATATATAAATATAACCTGTTCTTTTTTATATTTTTTTATAATGAAATATTACCTGTTCTTTTTTATATCTTTTTATATATAAATATAACCTGTTCTTTTTAATATCTTTTTATATATAAATATAACCTGTTCTTTTTAATATCTTTTTATATATAAATATAACCTGTTCTTTTTTATATTTTTTTTATATATAAATATAACCTGTTCTTTTTTATTTTTTTTATAATGAAATATTACCTGCTCTTTTTTATATTTTTTTATATATAAATATAATCTGGTTTTTTTTATATTTTTTATAATGAAATATTACCTGTTCTTTTTTATATTTTTTTATATATAAATATAACCCGTTCTTTTTAAAAAAAAATTTATAATTAAATATGACCTGTTCTTTTTTATATTATTATAATTAAATATTAACTGTTGTTTTTTATATTTTGTTTTTAATAACTAAATATTACCTGTTCTTTTTTTATATTATTATAATTAAATATTACCTGTATTTTTATATTATTATAATTAAATATTACCTGTTCTTTTTTATATTATTATAATTAAATATCGCCTGTATTTTTAAATTATTATAATTAAATATTACCTGTATCTTTATATTATTATAATTAAATATTGCCTGTATTTTTATATTATTATAATTAAATATTACCTGTTCTTTTTTATATTATTATAATTAAATATTGCCTGTATTTTTATATTATTATAATTAAATATTACCTGTTCTTTTTTTATATTATAAATAAATATTATTTGTTGTTTTTTATATTTAATATTTTTTTTATTAAACATCACCTGTTCTTTTTTAGATTTTAGATTTTATAAAAAAAAAAGAAAAAAGAGATAACGTATTAAAAAAAAAAAACTAAATAAAAATGTAAAATAAGAATCTTTTTATAAAGAGAAACGTAGAAACAATGTGGGTTTGTGTCCCAATACTTTTGTCCACGCTTTGTGTGTGTGTGTGTGTGTGTGTGTGTGTGTGTGTGTGGTCAGTTATGCAAAGCAGGGTCAGATTAACTTAAATTTCCTAAGAGAAACACTAAGAAGTTCGTAAGATTTTTCTCAAAACACAATTCTCAGATAAAGCATAAGACGTTTTCTCCTCAAGTTAAATCTTCTTAAGTCGCGTTTTACGGCTCGGAATCCACAGAACAGGATTTATCATTATTTCCCTTACTTAATTTATTCACATCGAAAGAAAAAAAATAAAATTATTTCTTAAATCTGACCTTCAAACCTTTATTTCTATACAATGGAGCTTTGTCTCAAAACAGCTTCATAATTTTAGATTTATTTTCTAGGACCAATCCCAAACTGCTTAATTAATATGTTTATAATCATATCTCAAAGACAAAACCAAAAAAAAAGATAAAGTATATTTTTTAAAAAACTGTAAAATAAGAATCTTTTTATAAAGAGCATAATCAACTTAATCTGAATTTCCTGAAATGTAGAAAAGTTTGTGAAAGGGTTTGTGTCTCAATACTTTCGTCCACGCTTTGTGTGTGTGTGTGTGTGTGTGTGTGGTCAGTTATGCAAAGCAGGGGCGGGACTAAGAAAAACTTCAATTTCATACAAGAAAAACGCAGTTCTCCGATAAAACGTAACAAGTTTTCTTCTCAAGTTAAATCTTCCTAAGATTCTACGGCTCGGGAAATATACAGAACTCGGATTTATGATTTTATATTTATAATATATACAGTTGAATCCGGTTAATGGGACCACATTGGGACGCGATGGTTTTGATCCTAATAACCGGCTGGTCTGATTAAACGAACATGCCCTGTGTTACAAGACGGGACGTGCTATGTAACATATTAAATGTTTATTAAACCTTTATTGT
>JAUZSU010033271.1:0-10345 GCA_034780255.1 Parotocinclus maculicauda | reverse complement strand
TATATATATATATATATATATATATATATATATATATATATATACACACACACACACACACACACACACACACACACTTACACACACATATATATATACAGTATACAAGATAATTATTTTCAGAGAGCTAGTTTTTGTTCGCTCTGTATGGTATTCAGATTTTCTTTCAGTGTGGTATCACAAGCCAGAGGAAGCCTTTCCCATTTCATTTCCATATTCTTCCATTGATCAATTGATGAAATTGCTCTCAGATATGCTGGTGACACAGAAAAAAAGTTTCTACCTTTGGATAGAAAGCAATGCAATTAAATTCAACTTAAGTCTGAACATTGAAATGTTTTGTAATTAAGGGATCATTTCTTTGTCTCATACATTTTCATAATTTTCATTATTGCTTTTACATTTCTGTACTGGTGAGGGACACTTTCATATTGTGTTTCTCTGAAAGAAATCAATGCATGGCAAATTTAGGGTTGCAGGCATGTAGGGTTGAGGTAACAGGTGACATGGGCTTTTATTCATCAACAACATGGAAATGCTAAATAAAATACAACCCTGTCTGTGGAAAAAAAATCAGTGAAATCCAGTGCATGAAGCAGAAATATAATGCATTTTGTGGAATATTTTTTACCCATCTGCTTTAACCTAGAGCTGCACAGAAAAAAAATTTCTCCCAATTATGGATATGCCAAATTCTTCATGTCAACATTCCCATCTAAACCAACTGTTATGGGATGAGGGCCAATCGACTACTAGTGACTGTGGAGACCCAGTGGTTATGGTACTGGACTATGGACAAGAAGGTCCAGGGTTCAAATCCCACATTTGCCACAGTTGAGTCCCTGAACAAGGCACATAACCCACAATTGCTTGAATTGTAAGACTGTATTAATTGTAAGTCGCTTTGGATAAGGGCGCCTGGTGTGTATTAGGTTTATAAATTAATGGTTACTCACTCATGACATACTCCATGAATTCAGGCTATTTTATGTACCATACAGTAAAACGTTTCTGTAGATTTCATTTTGTTTTATTTAGACCATTGCTTACAAATCAACAATTCTTAATTCAGTATTTGTTATACTAAAGCGATTAAGACAAAACAATGCCAAAATAAATAACATTTAAGTTAATTATATTCAATATTATATTTATCTGTAGTTACTTACATTAAGATCTTACATAACTTAAGTCTTGCATTCAAATCTAAGCCATCCAAGGAGGAGAATTCCTCTCAATTTCTTTAGTCAAATTTCTTCTTTTTCCTTTCCACTATCACCATACACTTGATAAATTTTGTGACTGACCTTTTGATTTATAAGACAATCTAAAGTGATAAAGCTGCTTTGAGACAGATTGAGAAATAAGTCTGACTTGACTGTAGAGGGAAGAGCAGCTGCCACATTCAAAAACACATCTTGATATCAGTTGTTAAATTGCTTCTGAACCATCCATGCTGTGTTTTGATCCATGACAGACGTAGCCCAGCTGGCATTCAGTTTTAAACAATCGTTGCAATATCTCCTAAATAAAATGTGTAGTAGATTAATATGTGATCATTATTGATTATGTTTTATTTCAACAACTAGGAAATGAGATGCCTATAGATAATCAAAAGACAAGAACATAACAGTGCACTTCATAACAAACAGGTTCAGATAGGGTTGCCAGATACTGTGAGCGTTTTTAACCGGGTCTATTGAAACAAGCCTAAACAAACATTTGCATAAAAGCCCAAAACAGGCCACTTACATGATCACATAAAATAAAATAATGATAATAATAATAATAATAATAATAATAATACAGCAACCAACCTGCAGGAGAAAGAGACAATAACAAAGCAAGCCCAAATAAGCAATCCCACATTAGAAGCAAGCAAAAATCTGCAACCCACTACTACCTATATTTGTGAGTACCATGATAGAAAACTAAGCCTAAAGCCACTTAACCTTGGTCAAGGAATGCCAAGAACAACAAAAAAAGAATATTGCTGAGAACTATTATTTAATTATTCAAAAGAAGAGTCAGAAATACTGAAAATGTACAATATGGAATGATGCAGGCTGTATTAATAATACCAATAATTTGACATCTTTTACCACTGCTAATGCATAATTTTTGCATGATGCTTTTAATAGCTTTGACTATTGGATCGATGGTAATTCAGTAACACAAAGCTTCCGAAGCATCAGATCCCATATCCTTGCAAGACTCTTGCTTGGACAGATTTGTTGTCTAGCCCACATATATATTTTAATAGGACCACCGGTTAATGGGACCAGCCGCCTATTCGGACCAAATCCTAAAGTATCGAAACAAATCCTAATATATACATGTAATGTTATTTGCTTATTTGGAACAAAATTCTGCTTAATATCGGACCAAAGAACGTGTACAGTATGTAATATCCGTGAAGAAACTTTTAGTCTCTGGCATCATAACCCGAAAACTCCCGACTTTCTCCTCAGCCCTCTACTGCCACCTACAGGTCTTTACCTAACATTTACATTTACTACAAAACAAAAGAAGCCACAAGTCGCCACTTAGCCACAGCAAAAGCGCATTAATTCACACTGGATAAGTTCTTCAAACGTTGACTGGAATTTAGTAAGAACTTGTTTTTTACAGTATAATGCTTCGCATGCTGAGTACCTATACATTGTGTTGTAGATCGTTTAAAAAATTTAGTTTGCAAATTTATTGAACAAAGTTCGTAAGCAACAGTAGTTCTTGTTTGTTCTTGTTTTATGCACACACACACATATATACATACACACAGTATATAAATGCCTCTTAATAATATAAATAATATCTTAGGTTAGAACAGCACATCATATTTATTTCACAGACCCTGGAAAAAATGTTAATTTTTGCTACCGGTTAATAGTTTAAATTAAATTTCCCCTTGAAAGGTAATGTTAATGAGCTCCCAATTAAAGTGTTTGATTTATGTCATGGAGATAATACTAACACCCAGTTCATTTATTTGATATCTTGGGCTGTGTTCTAATTTCCACTGATCTATAAAATTAATTTTGTGTAGATTACACAGTGAAAAGCACTGCTGAATATATGGAAGTAAATTAGTTGTTTAATGGTTAAGACAGTTTTTTCACATCTCTGCTTTTAACACATTGATAACACATTTTATAGTGCTAAAACACAGCAGGATAACTTCCAGGAAAATACTTTGTGTACTGAAGTATGAATAATTCTACATACAAACTTTTGATTATGTATAAGTGTAATATGGAGAGGGAGCTTGGCAGACAGGGAGGATGTGGGTATGCCAGCCTGGCACAGAGTATCCATATTAAAGTTAAGTAATTAAGAAATACATGTGTTTCAGCAGTACTTTAACTGGACTTGTAAAGGCCCTTGTAATAAAGATGCACTGATCGTTCAGCTGTGACGGGTAATCAGTCTTATATTACCGATTTTGTGCCGGTCATGTTTAGCCACACTTGCACATTGCATGACAGCGTTACAAACACAGCCACACAGGAAAAATAATAATTTACACTAACATTAATTCACAATTTAATTTTACTTTCAACACAGTTTCAGCTTTAAACTATATGTTTGTTTATGAGACAGACTGGTACTGTAAAACGCTGATGATGAGGACGTGTTAGATTTTAGTTGTACTCCAAAGTTCACTAAAGAGTCTTATTCTACAGTATATAGTGCAATATTAGGAATTTAGCAGTGTTATGTAGGTTACAGCCATATCTTCAGCAGTCGAGTTATTTACAGTAAGTGAGTGCTGTTTGCAGAATGTATTACAACAGTAAGCAGTGGAGGAGGAATTCTGAAAACACTGACAACAATAATAAGACGTAACAGGACCAAGTAAAGCTAACTCTGCTTAGAGTGCAGAACAAGAGACAAGCAAGCATCTGCTGCTATGTTTCTTTTTAAAGGTAAAAGTGTCAATTAAACGAAAAGTTGAACAAACATGATCTCTGTTATCTCCATCTCTGTCATTTTTAATTACTGAACAGGAAAAAAAAATCAGCCAGTCATGTGTTTAATAAATAGGAAACCAGAATTAAATGTAAAGTTGCAAATCTTTAAAGAGTTTGGACTCTACCAATCCAGTCAGTCAGACCATGTACAAATGCCAAATTTAAGGCTGCAGAAATCAGAGGAAAGCAGGGTAACCTCTAAGCACCTAAAGGCCTCTCCCAAATTGGCTAACATTGATGTCCATGAATCCAGTATCAGAAAAAAGTTGAACAATAATGGTCAAGTCAAGTCAGCTTTATTTCTACAGCGCTTTTTGCAATGGCGAATTGTCAAAGCAGCTTTATAGTATTTGAATATCTTCTGATACCAATCCCAAATTATGCCTAGGGCAACAGTGGAAAGGAAAAACTTATTAAAATGAAAAAGTTACAAGGAATAAACAAGATTCAAATGCAGACCCATCATCCTAGGGTGTCTTAGAACTTAACTGTAAGAATTAAACTAATTTATTTAATAGTGTGCATGGCAGGTTTACAAGGAGAAAGCCACTAATCTCCCAAATGAACATCACTGCACATCTGCAGTTTGCTAAAACAAACAAACATCTCTGTAACACCTTTTGCCACATAAGGTCAGAAGCTCAAATGAGACACAGGGAGGCTTCTTTCTTGGCAGCCTGCCATACATGCCAATTTGATCAAATCAAAAGCTCTAGAGATTGTTGTCAGATGCACAGACTTACAAATCTTGACCATAAATATTAAAGTCAGTTATCCAGTTGGAATTAAATCCCAAATTAGTCCAGATGTTGGTGGCGACATGCATGTTCCACTTTTTAATAACGCTTTAAATGGTGCTCGGAGCAATAGATAAAGCTTCTCCTATCATTTCATCACAGGATTTAATGTGATAAAAGGTAAAGATTTAAAGAATGTCTGATGGTTTTCTATATGGTTTTCTAAAATGTTAGTATAAATTAAATCATATGAATCATTCATACTGTTGGTTCATGCTTGCTGGTACTAACAAGATCCAGCACGTCATAGAGCAGGTTATTACGTTTATTGATTGTCTTCAGACTTTATTTATTTATCTTTGTTTAGTTATTTATCTGAAGCTTTCTAATCAGATATTGGACATTACAATGAGTGCTTGTTTTTTTTACCTAAATATAGGGACATCACACACTTTAACACAATCGTAAATCAAATCAAAAATGGACAATATGTAAAATCCAAACTAAAACTGCAGGGTGTCTTACATTTACTTTTATTTAATTGCAGACAGTATTCACCCAAGATATGTCATGCTTGTCTTTTTCAGGTCATTTTATTTGTTAATAAACATCCATTTCTAGCCCCAAATTAGGGCTAAAAAAGAAGATTTAAAATGTGATTTAGAACAGGTGATGTCAACAGGTGTAATCATAATTCGATTCTTTGAGGAGCAAACATGGGGAGAGAATCTTCAGTTTGTCAAGCGATGTGTGAGAAAATTATTGATATGCTTAAAAATAATGTTCCACGAAGAATGATTGTAAAAGAATTGGATATTTTTCCCTCCACAGTGCATAACACTATACAACTATCCAAGCAGTCTGGAGAAAATTCAGTTCACAAAGGGTAAGGGCGCAAACCTAAATTGAAAAACCCGCAATCTCTGATCTTCCAGATGGCATTGCATCAAGAACCATTATTCTGATAAACCACATGGGCAATGGATTACCTTTACTCAAGCACTGCAATATAGAGTTATGTATAGAAATGCCACTTCAAACTGTGCAAAACAGAATCCTAACGTGCAGAAGCTGTGTTGACTTTTCTGGACTAAACAGACGCATCTGAGATGGACCATCACACAGTGGAAATGTGTATTGTGGTCGGAGGACTCAATATTCTAGTTTTCGGTGTTGATGTTTATTTGTTTTTTTGTTTTTTGGAAAAAGTGGAGGCCATCAAGTGGCCAACTATTAACAACATGGTACAAGTCAGTCACCTTGACCACTTTGACCGACCTCTGTCAGACACCTTGTAAAAGTCGCTGGTCAAAGCACTGCAGTGGTATTTTATCCATTATTTAACACCATCCCGGTGGCTAGGCTGGCATAAGTAAGTGCCATTGGTAAAGGTCATGTACACTTTGTGATGGAAGTACTAATGCAGAAAAGTACCTGGTAGTGCTGATGGAGTTTTAAACACTGTGTTTACTCATTGCAGTTTAATTAATATATTATATATGCTATATTGTTAGATATGACTATAGATATGAAGTCAGAGACAGCAGCTCATCTGTTACACAGGTTGTTAGTCATCCTTTAATCAGTGCTTGACAGTCTACAGGATTCTGTAAGGGTGAGCATTTTGTCTGGTTGATTATTTTTAGTTCAGCAGTGACACTGCTGTGTCTTATCCACTCACACCAGCACCACACCAGTGTTAGTGCAGTTCTGAGAATAATCCACGACCCAAATAGTACCTGGTCTGTGGTGGTCCAGTGGGGGCCCTGAACAGAAGTAAGTAGAAAGGTATGTTGGGGTAAAGATGGATTGCAGTCTGTAATTGTAGAACTACAAAGTGTTTCTTTATGGTACTTACAAAGAGTGTAGAACTAAAAATGTTTACCAAATAAAAACTATTTATGGGTGCTTTAAAATAAAAATTAATACCAAACAGTCAACTAGAGAGTGTAAACAAATGCAATAAACAAAGGATTTACCATTTTTCTAATTAGTAGCTATCGTACATGTTTTCATGTGTAAGCAGTCTACCATTCAGACACACTTCATTTTGATGTCGTTTTGTTGATTGAACCGTCTAAATACACTGTTTACCAAAATAGGGGATATTCTATTATTTTTGCAAGCAGTATAGTTGCCATGGTAAACAAGGGTCATCTTGATGAAGCTGAGAACACTTACATTAAGTATGTATGTGATGCTGCTTTCCCAGCCTGAAGCCTCTCTTCTAGTCTTGTCTAGCATTTCTGATCTCTGTAATGGACTTAATAACACTTTCCAACTCCACTGGTACTTTAGCTCAGGCGGCATACACACTACTTATATTGTGTATGCATGATTTGAACCTACTTCAGAATTCTGTAAGTAATTTTTATTTATTGTTGGTAGTAGTTATGGCATCTTAACCAGGTATTTGTATCTCGCTCTTAAAAGGTCAAATTAGACAATAAATATTAAGGAGTAGCTGTCATGGTCATGGTGAAAGGATTTGGACCCAAATCCAGTCTAATTAACTTTTAAACATTTCTAGACTACTTGTAGTGGGGAACACAGAATTTAGAGAGGCATGACTGCTTGTCATTTAGTCATAGGGCAACAACTGTGCATAAAAATAAGTCTGTTAAACACCAAATAGATTAGGTGGGAATTTCTTCCATCCATTTGAACACATTTGAAGAACAGATGAACACTTTGTTATTAATTTCATTAACTTGGTTAACACTAATGCAAATGATACATTTACTAGTTTAATAAATGTATACGTTTGAGTGCTCTAATACAAACTTTTGCTTTGTTATTAAATTATAAGTTGCTAACATTGCTACCTGGCCTGTAGGGTGGGTGACATTTTAATTAATTATGGGATGTCCATTAATAAATGCAAAAAATCAAAAGACACTGGTTTTGACTGAAAGCATTTTCCACTTAAGCTTTTGGAAAGATGCTGGGGCATTATGGAAAATATACTGCCCGTAGTAAATATATGGCCTCTCCTGTAGTCCTGCTCGTCAGTCCAGGATAAAACTGACTCTTTACTGCCATGATTTTAGTGGGGCACAGCAAAGTTTTATTGGGGCAAGTGACCGAGTAAGGTGGGTCTGATGCTTTATGGCATTCATAGCAACTTTCCACCAAAACAGTTTTATTTCATGTCTATTTGTTTACTACTTACTAACACTGTTATTCTAAAATTCCATATTAAATTAAGAAATATATTTTTTTCTTCATGTAGCATTTTGATGTGCATTGGATATGATGAATACCATTCCTGTTATTTCTCATCCCTTCTTTAGTTTATTCAAAACTTTTGGCATTTCACATCAGCTTTGTTCTCTCTTCTCATTTGCATCATAAAATATATCAGCACCAAACAACTGCAAGATGAAAAGATGAATACACTACCCATGATTCAGTGCTACACAGCTTGAGGCTTGGTTGTAAACGAGTCTTGGTGAGAACAAAAAGTAATCTGAGATCAGAGCAGTGCTAAAGAGAACCAGATAGACAGTGGAGTTCTCTTTAAAGTTTGCTTACCGTGTGCACAGAAAAAAACAGACCATTTAAAGTTCAGGTTCTCTTTAAAAGATTAAACTTAAAAAGAATGCATTTAAGCCAATTTAAAACAAACTATACATTAATATTGTTTCTCTTCCTCTTTTACAGAACAGGGTTACTTATTTACAACCCCAAATTAGGAAAAAATAAATAAATTAGAAGAAAATATACACATTGTTCTGTACATTTACACATTTGCACCAGTATGAACCATAAATATTTCATATTTTGTCTAGTCAACTGCATTTCATTTGTTAAACAACAAATTCCTGCATTTCAGGCCTCACATTCCAGAAAAGTCAGAATGGTAAAGCATTTACCAATTTTTAATGTTGCTATTCCTTCTCTCAGCACTTGGCGTTTTGGCACAAAGAATATCAAGCAATTAAAGTGTTTTGTCCCATCCTTCCTGCGAACTCGCCTGAACAGAAATTATTTTGTTATTTTTACTTAATTTGACTATTACTACAACTTAACTACTGCAATTAGCATCTACGCCTTTTTTTCTGGCCCCAGATGCTTGTTCAATTTAGAATGGGCCTGTTAAGAAAATATACTACTGTAAAGCTTCTTTGAGACAATGCACCATTGAAAGAAAAAAAAAATCGCTATATAAATACATTTGACTTGACCCTTGATTGCCATTATTTTCATTTCTAAATTCTCAACACCCTAGCAAAAAATCTCTTAAATCTTAATGTACTTTTCTGCATTAATGCTGTCATCACAGAAGAGTAAATGGCATTTGCCAAGTTACTGACACAACCACACCCCATGATAGACCTTGGTTTCTGGATGGTACTAATAACATTTGATTTTGACCATTTTATCAAAAACAGATCTCAATTATCGATTCATCTGACCACCATACACGTTTATACTGCCTGATGGTCCATCCAAGATGCCTCTGAGCCACACCCCTTCTGGAAAGGATTAAAATAAGGATTAATTTTTGCACAGTAACATTTTAAGTGTCATTTATGAATGTAACTCCATGTTGCAATGCTTCAAAAAATTGACAAAGCAGTTAAGTGTCCATGTGGTTATATCAGCCACTGATGAATGACTGTTCTTGATGCAAGGATCAGAGATCATGGGTGTTCTGTTTAGACTTGCACCCTTGCCCTTTAAACATTAAAATTTCTATAGATTCCTTGAAGCATTTAATATTATTATGCTCTGTGAAATAAATATACAGATTCCTAACAATCTTTATTGGAATATTGATTTATAGACATTTTCCATGCATTTGTTGACAAACTGGAGATCCTACCTCCATCTTTAGCAGTTGACATCATCTGTTTGAAATCAGTGCAGTGAAAAGGCACATGTGATATGTAAATATGTAGGTATATATGAAAATACATCTCTAAATAAAATTGGAAAACCGTGTGAACATCTTGTTTAAAGACAACACCCGAGATCTGAAGAAGGATAAAGGCCCACAAAGTGATTCAGTATTGACATCAACTGAGCCACGGCTTCTTATACCTCTGCCTTCACTGTATTTATTTAGTTTCAAATGCTATGCTCCAAAACTGAAGTCTGCAACCTTTCCTCTCATCATGATGCCATGAACGACACACATTAGCATTTCCCACAGAGCCTGGCACATATGCCACTGACAGGCATATGTTTTAATGGCACATTTATTTGACAGGCTATGCTTCAACTTCCAATTACTGTCTGATTTCTTACTGAATGTACTTTCCACATTTTTCTGAGACAAAAAAACCCCACAAAAACAGTACATCCGGCATATTATGATGCCTCCCTCCTTTAATGTGAGCTCACCTGGTAATTTAGCATGCTTATAGTTGTGCTTGGAAGTTTGTGAAATCTTTCAGATGTTCTAAGTTTCTGAATAAAACATCAGATATCAGAGTCCTACAAGTAGATGAAGGGGATCTTGGACTGGGCTGTGGGAGAACTGGTGCCTAGCCGGTGGCACAGAGCGTAAGGCAAGAAAAATCCTAGGCAGAGCGCTAATCCATAATAAGGCACATACAGGGGTTGGACAATGAAACTGAAACACCTGTCATTTAAGTGTGGGAGGTTTCATGGCTAAATTGGACCAGCCTG
>JAUZSU010033260.1:0-10345 GCA_034780255.1 Parotocinclus maculicauda | reverse complement strand
TATTATGCTTCGCATGCTGAGTACCTATACATTGTGTTGTAGATCATTTCGAAAAACTTGTTTGCAAATTTATTTTTTAATGAACAAAGTTCGTAAGCAACAGTAGTTCTTGTTTGTACGTACATGTAAATTGCACCATAAAGGTTTAATAAACATTTAATATGTTATATAGCACGTCCCGTCTTGTAACATAGGACATGTTTGTTTAATCGGACCAGCCAGTTATTAGGACCAAAACCATCGCGTCCCGATGTGGTCCCATTAACAGGAATCGACTGTATTTCAAATGTGTCCTTTATCTGGAAACATCCTGGTGTCATAGTGCAGCTGTTACACTGTATCTGTGGGAAGAAATGTAAGAATCTGAGCGTGACAAAGCTGTTTTTCCTTGTGTGCATTCTCTTAGTGAGGCAGATGTTTTATGGCTGCTGATAGTCTTTCCTATCCAAAATATTTAACCTGTTCTGTTTTTTTTCCATTTCATTCTAATGTAGGGAAGTGCATCTGCAGATGGAGGCCACAGATTTCAGACTCTTATTTGTGTAGAGATATCTCCCTAAAAGGGGCCAAAGCCTACATAGCTGTCCCACCTGTGATATTAGTGTCAGGTCCACAGTGGCAGATTGCTGGAAAAAATTTGCTTCTCCTCCATCAAAATCAGCTATGGTTTCAAAAGTGTTTCAAACACTCCAAGCAAAGGAATTTAGCCAGCTGTTTTTTCTGAGCAGCTGAATGTAAGGGCTGACATACTGATGATCTAATGTAAATGATTTCCACTTCTTACTATCACAACTGAAATGAAGCAGTAAATCTGATATTGTAACTGCCACTGTTATTGCGGTGATTCCATACCTGTAGGCTTCACATTATGAACCTTTTACTATAGTAGTTTCTAATAAGTGCAGCTTTACCACTCATTAGATATTAAATCCATATACATTTGTTCATATAATGTATGTCTATATTTATTTAGTAATAACAGAATCATTTTTTATGTAGTCACTTTATTTCACAAGAACAGGAGTACTGCAACTGGGCAGCTGGTTTTTCAGCTGTTATAGCTAGATGTAGATCATTGGATTATCACTCATTAGTGCAAACAAAACGGCTAGAACCGGTGCTGCCTGTTCCTGAGGCAGAACACACTGTAGAATAAAACAGATACACATTAGATTTGTAAGCATATCTCAGCCTTTATCCCATTTTGAAAAAGTATTTTCTTGGTTGCTACTGTTGCAAAAAGACACTTCCTGATCAAGCTTCTTCAGACTGTAAAAGGGTAAACTTGGCATCATCTCCTCTTGTTCACTCCACATGCACTCTCTATTGCTACTACTGACTTCCCCCTTCCCTCCAGTGCATTCCAACACCTCTCTGGGCTTTCCTTAAGCTACCGGTACTCATAACTCTCACTACAGATTAAAAGCCATCTGCAAACATCATATACCTTGGAGTCTCCATTGTAAACAAGGCAGGGGTCAGAGTCCTTCCTTGATACAATACTACTGTCACCTTGACCCGCCTGTTCATCAAAACATATACCTCATCACTGTTATATTCTCAAACATATCATACCCACCCTCACATAGTTCTCTGCCACTCCTGACTTCCTCAAACAATACAATTAATCTCCTGTCACCAGCCTTATCCAGACCCCCAACACAAGTCCAACTCCTTCTGGGCTTATCTATACTTGTCCATATACTTTTCTCAATCCTAAGCAAACCACAGCTGTTGTGGTCTTTCTTGGCGTGAACCCATATTGCTGCTCACTGGTCATCCCCTCCCTTATCAGCCTACCTTTTATGACCCTTACCCATAACATCATGCTTAGTCTTAATAATTAATACAACTACACTTCTACTCTGGACTGGACTGGACTGGACTGGACTCATAATTAACATCTGAAATTAATGTTTTTTTAGCCTGAACAATTGCTATATAAACAGCACTCAACCTTCTGTTTTAAATGTTTTATTTGTATTTAATGCTATGTCTGGCCAGACCCAATTCAGGTCTAACCAGAGTTGTCAGTGCACCCTAAAATAAAACTGAGTTGGTATAATTACACTTGGTTGATCCATTTAATCATATACATCCTGAGAAAAACCTTCAGAGTAGATTAATATTAAATACACATCAATGGATACTCTGTGACAAGATGTTTTTAAAAAACTGGTATCTTATGCAGGATCTTAAGTGGATAAAGCAATGTGTGCAAACAAAAAAATGGGAAAACCCAGAGAACAAAATACAAAACCAATTCTTGGATTTTGCTTTACCTAGGAATATGTGTACATACAAAATACTCTGACTTAGGGTGTCTGGCCAGACATAGTATTAAATACAAATAAAACATTTAAGACAAAGGAAGACTTTGTGGTAAAAAAAAAAAAAAAACATAAAGAGGTAGGTTTCAGTCTACAGAGTGTCCCATAGGTCCACAGGTGTGATGCATTTTTTTATATTTACAGATCACAATGCAAGGTGAAAAAATGCAAATATTTTTACCTATAGTAATTTTAGGTCAGATCAATCCATGCCTATGTAAGTTGATAGTTTAACCAAAAGGGCTGCAACAAAAAAGGATTGTGTGTGTTATTAAGAACATTGTGCTCTCCTTTTGTTCCAAAAGTAAACAGATATTGGTCTCACCATTGCCTTCTTCACTGTTTAAAAGAAGTCAACCCCCCAAAGCACCCCAGCACAAAATGTGACCTCTGAATTTGATCTATAGTATAATAACGTTAGCAAAACATCACACACTTCAAAAGCATAGAAAAACAAACTGATCTAAGAAGATCAAGCAAAGAGGTTTTAGAATTAATAGTAAAAAAAAATTACAAATTGTGCTGCATGTCAGGCGGGGGCATCCTTGCTTTGAACTAAAACTAAAACTTGGACAGATGGAAAGACCATCCAACTTAAGATTAAGAAAAGGTATAGAACTGTGTCGGAGGTAGTATTCCTTACAATCTTGAGAACCAGTACTCCATTAACTGATCCACGATGCATTATCCAGAACAAATCTGTATGGCCTTATAGTTCATTTTTGTGAACAATATATATTACTGATATATTACAAATACTATGAATCCAGAGTATTACGTACCACAGAATAAAAAGCTTATTTGACAATTGTTGGCTCACACAGTTTGATGTGCATATCAAAAGATAATACACATGACAAATTCTGGAATATATTTCACAATACTTGATCAGTCATTTCTTAACGTTGACATGGAAAAAATGGGCAGGCATAACATCTTTGAAAATGGTCAAAATATTATGACTGGGTGGGAGCATCTCTGAATCAGGTGTGAAGCAAGCTGAAACTTTTCACACCGTTTAAGTAATAGAGTATGTTGTTTATTTAGGGAAAGATTAATTCATACACCTAAACCTTAAACTTAATCACCATGCTTATCATCCTGGCTGACTGGTATTACTGCAGATTTGTTTATGAGTCAGATCAGAAAACACAAACACATTATTTATGCTAGATCCTTTAATTCATTAAGAGAACAGAATGAAACCCCAGTAATACATTCCATCACTTTAGAGTTTAGTAGGAAAGGAGGTCATTACTTCCAACCCACGACTGAAAACTTGATTGAGTACTAGATGAAGTACATAGAGGCATGTTCACCTCAGCAAGTAACAAAAGAAAATTGTGAAGGCAACATAGTAAGTTCACAAAAGAATAAAAACTCATACAATAAGGCTGTAAAAAGCAGACAATAATGTCCACTGAGTTTATGTCATTCTTGCTCAGGGAGGATCTAGGCTACTGTATTATCCAGAATGGGATAATGGATGTTATGGCCAAGGGCACTGACATCCAAAGCGCACCTTGTAGTCCAAACAGCATGCTCCATTAATCTGCTGAGAATTTACACAGGCAAAGCCGGAAACGACATCATTCCTTAGAGAGACGGAGAGAGAAAACAGAAATCAATACAGCAGGATTATATGTATTAGAACTTACTGTTCTCCATCAAATACCAAACGAAATATGCACAATAAATCCAACCTACTTTTGAAACACTTGTCCAATGTCTTGAGCCGGGACTCCAGAGAGAGTTGTGACCTGAATGGTCAGAGGTTTGTCACAGATCTTCCCTGGATACTCATTTCTCAAGTCAGACAGGGTTTCATAATCTCCTGTTACACTGGGATTGTCCCGGTCGAACCACTGAGTGTAACAAACTACAAAGGGTGGCTTAATTGTTAATGAGTGAGCTCAGTTCTTGAAGCAGGCTAATTAGAGCCATAATTAGTTGTCTGTAAACAATGTGTGTATTAATTCAGACAGTTGTCCAAACAGATGCTTGTTTATATTCTGTGATTCTGTGTTATTTTGTTGTTGAGAAATACAGTCTTACACATATACCTTTTCGAACTGAAAAATCCTGTTTACAGTACTGACTTGTCTAAAACTCAAAAATCAGTAATAGCACTTTATACAGCGTTAATCTGGTCCTGTTACACTTACAGTTTAGACCGTGGATGTTAAATAATTTATATTTAGTTAGTTTAGTTATAATAGGTAAATTAAAAGATTAAAACATTTTGTTGTACATATGTCTTGATTGTTATTTGTTTTTGTTTTAATTACATTTGCCATTCATGATTACGCTTAAATATTTTCATCGTTTTTTTAATTATATATTTTCAGCTGCAAATTAAAACTGGGCAATGCAGTTGTATAATTATTTGTTTTAATTTGTGGACAACACAATGTTTATGAATTTCAGCTTGTCTTATCCCTACATACAACCTTTGTTTTTGCCAAATATCAGCAAATAAGTTGGAACTTACTTTTACGTGCCAGGTCTTGTGCTCCTGCAGAAAAAAATAAAATAAAATAAAAATAAAAAAACAAAACTTAAATTTTAATCTAGGTTATGAACTAAGACTTGTTTTAGCAATTGTATTTTCCTTACCAGCATGAGCTGCAAGCAAGATCACAGAAATAATCTAGGATATAACCAGTAACCAATGCTCAGTTCATCATAGTTAGATAGTAGAAATATATTTATATAAAGCTGCAGCTGAAAGATGCTTATCTTTCTTATTACATAAGCAGCGCTGAATTAGTATAAAAACGAGACTTACCAACACCTTCATACTGAGTGTAGATTAGAATGCAACACTGTTGGAAACAAAAATACACAGATTTAATCAAGATGCTTTGGAGTAAATACCCTAAATGAGAGTTCACCTGTGCTTACCGGTACCCGAACTCTACTGTGATCCAATGTCCAACTTCTGTCTAATGACTTCTGTGATGCTTCTTTTATAGTCTCGTGACTGGACAGCATCCACATAGGTGCAGGTGTTGATTAAGACTTCAGGCAATTTTTCCCCTGCCACAACCATCCAGTGAAAATTGCCAGATCAGTAAACCTATTTCTGTTTGTCACTACATGAAACAAACACCTACTGATTATTTTCTTCTCAGACTGGATGTAAAGTTTAGACAATACAACACAACACTACTAGACAAAACAATAAGTTGTGTACTACCAGGGTACACAGACTGTCTTTTTGACCCTAATAAAATAATGTACACAAAACCCTAATTTCCCCCCACAACATATCACCACCCATTGTGGTGATTATTGTAGCTAATTAATTCTGCACAAAACTCCTAACCTTAACCTCCGTAACATAAAGCAAATCTTTTGACTCCTTTAGAAAAGGTCCCCACAATGCTAAAAATGTCAGATCTTTCTATCCTCGTGTGGACATATGGTTCGAACAATGTAATTTAAACATAGACACACACACACACACACACACACACACACACACACACACACAAAGAGTAACTGAGATTGTCTGTAAATTAATTTTATTGCGCAGATTAAAAGCAAGAAGTGTGCTCTGATTAAATGCAGTCTTTCTTTACTGATAAAGAGGAAAATTCCCAAAGATATTCAAATAGTTATTATTTGGGGTTTAAAAATCAATTAGAAGCTTTATTTTATGATTTTGGTGATGGTGGGCTCCCTTAGGGCAAGGAGAGTATACAATAAACTACACAAGACTACAAAAGGGTTAAAGTTTCACTGAAATACAAGAAGTAAGGGAATAAGTAAGACTAGTCAGCTTTTAGCCATTGATCTTTAGTGGATACAGCAATGTGTTCAAACGGGAAATCCATAGGGGGGAACTAAATACAAAAGCATGGCCTAATCACAGTCTGTGGCTTTCCCCGAGCTCATTAATGTGTGCACAGAGAAAAAAATGATTCCTTAGATGTCTAAGGCCAGTTTAGCCTGCAAAGAGGATCATTGGCTTATACAGCACAAAAGTATAACTTTTTACTTAAGAACATTTGAAGGTTAGGAACCTTTTTTGTTCCTAAGTGTCATGTGCAATATTGACCCTTGATCTGCTTTGATACGGCTGCAAAAAATAATCTGATTAAGAAAATGATTCAGCAATCAACACCTTAACCAAGAACATACCTGAACTCAGATTAGCTGTGATGCTGGTACAGCGTCTGTCCAAGGAGTTCTGTGATTGGCATGTTGTACTGCTCACAAAATTAGGGGATATTTCAAAATGAAATATGGCTGGCTGTCAATATGGCTGGCAATGGCATAACACATAATGGGGAACATGACTAAACATTTCCTTCAGCTAAGGACCTAGAGCATGGCAGAGAAAAGGGTGTGTAGTAAAGGCGCCACCTTTATCTGGATGAACCAGATCCACTTCTCCCAACGCCTCATGACAGCAAAGTCTGAACATCTCAAAGTCAGTCAACTGGGCAAAATGTCTTTGCATTTCTAGCAGTTGACAATATCTCAGCAATAGGTGCATTACCCAAAAGTAGCACCTGAGAGTATTTTTTATAGGGCAGCATCAGAACCAGGTTTATGCTGTCTTGTGGCAAGACCTAGTGTCTAATATCTGCCTGTGACATAACAGTATTCCAACTTTGGCAGCTGACATTTCTATTTGGCTTCTTTATTTGTAAATGATTGTTTATAAAATTATGACAATCAAACAGTGTATAAAGTATAAACGATGACCATTTTTCACTGATTCAGTAACGTTTCTAATATAAAAATATATTTAACTGAATCTCAAATGGAATTTTTAAATAAAGCAAAAACAACAACAGCCAATTTACCTTCATACCAAACCCAAGACCCTCAAGCTGTGAGACACCAACTCCACCATCCTTAGTCTAAAAATCCTGCAACATAATGTGCATGCAATCTAAATTGATGTAGTGGAGAGTAAGAATCAGAGCTTTCTGAGAACTTAAAGCCATGTAACTGACTAGACTTTCCCACAGTATAGGAGCAATAATTTGAAGTATAGATGATCGGGTTGTGTCTTTTGTTCTTGTCCGAGTAAATGGATATGGGTGGCAGCATTTTGTCATTGTTCACTGTTTCAAAAAACCTAAATTAACTGTTTTACATCATAATTACTCCAGAATGAACATGAGCTCTGGATCATCAGATACCATTTACAGTATGGTAACTTTAGAAGATAACCAATGTTAATGCATATCATTTATCTAATAAAAGATTTGTATGTTGATGCATACAACCATAGAACTTACCATCCTCCCTCACTTGAATGACTTCAAATGTGTTTATGAGCTCGGATCAAAAAACTCAAACACTTTTAATATGATCACATTCTTTAATGAACTACATAGAAACCCAGTAATACATTTAATCACTTTTAGAGGAAAGTAGAAAAAAAGTTCACAACTCACAATTAAAAACTTGATGAGGTACTGGGTGCAGTACAATACAGAAGAGTATGCTCACCTTAACAAGTGACAAATAAAGATAAAGATAATATATGCTCATACAATATGGCTGCAGAAATCAAGCTTTAATGTCAGCAAGGTCATTGGATGTTCAGATCTACCCTGCTACATTATCCAGAACAAACGTTTATGGCCAAGTGCACGGGCATCCAAAGCGCACCTTGTAGTCCAAACAGTATTGTCCATTCTTCTGCTGAGAATTCACACAGCCAAAGCCGTCAACGACGTCATTACTAAACGAGACAGAGAAATGAATCAAAAATCAACACAGCAGGATTACAAGTATTCTAATTTACAGTACTCCGTCAAAGACCAGACATATTACAATATATCAGACTCACATTTGAAACACTTGTCCAGTGTTTTTTGCTGGGACTCCAGAGAGAGTCGTGGCCTCAATGGTCAGAGGTTTGGCACAGATCTTTCCTGGATACTCATTTCTCAAGTGAATCAGGGTTTCATAATCTCCCATTCCACTGGGATCGTCCCGGTCAAACCACTGGGTGTAACAAACTATAGAGAGAAAGACAACTGTTATTAAGTAAACTTGGCTCCAGAATTTTGCTAATTAATGCCATACATGGCTGCAAACTACAATTAAAAATTAATCACAAATTCCAATTTACAGCACTGACATGACACTGATAGAACTCTAAGAAGCAAGAGCTTGTTGTATAGCTTTGTTTTGGTCCAGAGTTTCACTGACAGTCCAGATAGTGGGAGAATAATTTTCAAGAATAGACAAATGAAAAAAATTGGAAACTTTGTTTTGGTTATTTTATTAATTAGATTTGTGAATAAAAATAGATATAGATTGAATTTGTGTATAAAAAATAGAGTTTATTTTTAGCATATGAAGACCCATAGATACTACTATGGATACACAGGTACTACTATTTACAACTGTGTAAGGCCGTTTTATTATTCTTTGGCTTTAGACAAATTATTGTTGTCTTACATTTTTAAGATTACTAGAAACAGATCTTATGTAAATTATATAATATGATGTTTATGCATCTCAGGATGTCTCTCCCCTATATGCAGTCTATTTTCTTGCTAAATATCAGCAGGTAGGTTTGAATCTTACTGTTGCAGTTCTGGCCTTGTGCACCTGCTGAACAAAAAACAACAGAGCGTAAATACTTGTATATCTGAGTTATTTACTTGACATTATTTGACTGTAACATATATTTCTTACCAGCAAGGGTTGCAAGAACGATCACACAAATGATCTAGGATATAACCAATAAACAATGCTCAATACATCATAGTTGGATTGTACATTTTAAAACACTGGGTCAAACATTATACTGTAGCAATATAATAAAAGCAAAAAATAACAGCCCAGAAAAATAACAACACACATTAAAATGTAGAAATAAATCTGCAAATAGAAGACTGTTTAATTATGTAAACAGTTTGGTATCAAAATACAAATCAGTTAATGAGACTTACCAACACCTTCATTCTGAGTGTATGTTAAAAATCAACGCTGCTGGAACACAGAACACACAGATTTAACCACAAGGTTCTGAATACTCTAAATGAGAGTCCAATGTCTGTCTAATGAATTCTGTAATGCTTTTTATAGCCCTGAATTTGGACACCATCCAACCGAACCACCTTTATCTGATAAAGTTCCTAAATATGCAGGCGTTCATTTAGACATGTGACTTCAGGTGATTATGACTCTTTCATGATTATCCAAGCAGAAATTTTTGGGAATTCAACAATTGTGTATGTTTACTTACCTTCTCAGAAAAGAAGTTTGGCCAGTAAGGAAGTAGGAAATAAGGAAGTACTAGTTACCAGTTAAAAAACAAGTAGAACTTTTCCGTCACCCCAACTAGATTATTCCTAGTTTTAGGAATATGTAAGTTTAAGCAGACATTGCTGTGTTTTGTGAGGTTATTAATGTGTCAGAGAGTCAAGAAGTGAATGGATAGACTTCAGATGAAGATTGTTACCTGACTGGCATTCAGCTACAAGTGGTATCACAGTGGCAGATCGAGATGAAGGGACAATCACAGTGAGGTCACATCTACACAAGGAGTGATGTCTGTAACAAGAAGTACAGTAGTTTGTTTTGTTTGCTTCACATAACGTTGCTATCGGCATCAGTTACCATTTTAGCAACACACAAGGTTATATCAGAACTAATTATATATACACACACTCAAGTCGATGCCAATGTAAAGTAATCAATTAACCCAACATGCATGTCTTTGGACTGTGGGAGGAAACCGGAGTACCCAGAGTAAACCCACACCAACACGGAGAGGACCCAGACTGCTCCACTCTGCAATTGAATGCTCAACATGTGCTATAAAATACACAAACCTTGCAAATAGTTTGCTACAATTTCTACAAATAACAATAGCAACAACAAATCAACAACAACTGTTTATCAGAGTCCTTGTATTGTATACCGATTTCCACCCAGGCAGAAATGCACTCCACCGTGTACAAACCGGATTCCAAAAAAGTTGGGACACTAAACAAATTGTGAATAAAAACTGAATGCAATAATGTGGAGGTGCC
>JAUZSU010033249.1:0-10346 GCA_034780255.1 Parotocinclus maculicauda | reverse complement strand
TAGAAATGGCAACACCTTAAAAAAACGGTTGAAGATTTGAAAACATGAATTGAAACAAAATAAAACGAGCTATTAAACGACGTCCTAATAGTCCATGGATCCATGGACCTTTTTATCTATATTTAATTGTTGTTCGTTATTAATCCTACAGCGTATTACTCATTAACTGCTCTGAATTATTCAGGAACTCAAGCAAAATGGATAAAAAACAAATCTGTAAAAGTGGGCCACACGTTTCTGGAGACACTAATGGATCTTGGTAATTGGTTAAACACTTATTACTTAGTAACCACTCAATAACGAGTTTGAAAGGGATTGATTTGTGCTGCGTTTGTTATATTTGTAGGTTGTTTTTTTTTTTTTGCAGGCTGTGCGCTGGCACTGTATTAAAGCTGATCTGGTGTCTAAGCCCTGACGTGTACTTCAGACACATTTCGCTCGAGTGTGCAGGGGTGGTCTGAGCACATGTTTTGCTCGGGGCCTGGAACAATCCGCTCTGATTGGAGGTTTCGGATTCGAACGCCGCTCCAGAAGGTCAACAAGTACGCCGTGTGCCTCGGCCGGCCTGGAAGTGTGTTCGCCACGTCAGCACTTTGACTCAGCCCGCCTCGGGGATCTGTGGAAATCCTGCAGGGGCCTTAGAGCCGCCGCTTTATTACACGCTCGCCTTGAGTGAGCACACACGTATGAGTGCACAGACAGACAGGAAAGGCTGAAAGGGGGAGCAAAATACACCCCAGCTCGCATTCCAGAGGGGGAAAATAAAGCGAGAGGAGAATGTGAAAGGTAGCAAGGGAGGAATGGGAAAGAGGGGGGGGGGGAACCCAGACGTAGAGGAGGGGGGGTAGATATAACCAGCAGTTGCACTGCCTATAATTAGACAGAAAACGGCGAACAGTGAAGTTCTCCTGCCATCCATCATGGTGAGGCAGCACCAAGAAAGGAACATGCTCCCCGTTGACTGGAGGCCTTTATCAGGAGGAAAGGTTTTTATGTCGCACCAAATATAGCGATCGCACCCTCGCTGAACGTTGGAGTGTGCCTCAAACGGGGGCTTCTGTTGCCTGGATACCTGCTGCAGGCGTAAACAAAGGGTATATGAAGGAGCCATGCCAGTTAGCAGACTATTGGGCTACTACTGTAGGAAATGTGGTGGGCAGGGGTAACATGGCTGGGGTTGTAAAGGCAAATCAGTCTTCCTTTTTGGTTTTTGTTATTATGGGCTGTATGATGATGCCTAATATGATCATTCTGGTCAGTTTAGTCACCAATCTTACTGCATTCCATTATTAAATAATGACTATTGGAAGGACCAAGGTCACGTTAAACGAGCGTGTATTTCAAATGCTGAATACAAAAGAGTCAAAGAAATTAAATTTGGGCATTTATTCCAGATTGTTGAGTCAATAATAACACAGTATGATATCATTCGGGTAACTTTAACAGTATTCTGAATATGTCAGTGTTGATATAAGAAGACAAACAACATGCTCGTTATTAAAATAATTAATAAGAAAAGGGTTATAATGGGGCACAACACAAAATAATAACGAGGAAGCAAGACATTAAGGTCAAATTGAGAGAAAATTGAAATCCTAGTCTGTAATCCTAGTCTTCAGGGCTTCTGTCTCTGGCTTTTTTAAAGTGTCATTTCCTACGTATCTACTACTCAGTTCCTGCTCGTTTGTCCTTAAAAAGAGTGCTGATCCTGTCAGGTAAGTGTTACACAGAGTCCTAAATTAGTTCCTGCACATGATCTGCTCTTACACTACCAGTGTGTGCAGTCCAGGTTTTAGGTTTTCCACTAGTGATGCACAATAGTGAACAAAAAGCAGCTGCTGTTAGTGGATGTGCTTAGAACTGTTTCTTGTTTTGATTACCTTGAGGTTGAGGAATAGATTAGTAATGAGATATAATGACCTGTAGAGAGAACAGACCTATTCTATAGACAGAAAGGGTTGTGCATTTGGGACCAAAATCCTGATCCCACTAGTGAACCTGCATCTATTATGCATTATGCATATTTAATGCATTTTCCATTACAAATGATATCAGCAAAACCAATGCACCAAACATCACACAATGCTCTTTGGAATATTGGGAAATCAGACTAAGATAACATGGATCATTAGATCTTGAGTGCACGCTGACATTTCAGCAAATAGGGGAACATACCAAATACCAATAAATAAAAAAATGTATGTAATTATTACTTTGCAGAATCAACTCAAAATTATATTCAACTGTGGGAGGAAACTGGAGTACCAGGAGTAAACCCATACAGACATGAGGGCGAACAAAGTCACCACACCCTGGCAATCGAACCCGAGACCACTGAGCTGCTGCACTGCCCAAACTGTTATGCTGATTATATAATTCATTGTGGAAATTGTATAAATTGAATTATATAATTCATTGTAATATGATATGATATACCTATAATTTTATAAATAAAAAAAAGAGTATTTGTCTATGAAAGGCATAAAATACGTTTAGTTCATTAGAATTTCATTTAAATTTGAGCTCGAATAAACAATGAATCACCGTGACAAATAAACAAGGAATTCAGATAGAAAACAGAAAATCCTAATCCTAAGGGTAGATATAATTAACTAACGCTTCCCTTATTTTGACATTCCCTCATAAGACCTCAGAAGATCAGTCACACACCGCTCACAGCCTTCGTAATCACGCTTCTGGTTTTTTGCTTAGTTTTTTAACACAGTTCCTTTCCATCTTCCTCCATGAGCCATGTTTTCACCACAAGCCTTTATTCTTGATTTTCCAACACCATCACACACACACATACACACACACATACACACACACACACATCTCTCAATGAAGGATGAGTTTAAAAGAGGAAATGGGAATGGGTGCATTTGGATGTGAAATTTTACCAAAGAGCAAATCCAGTCTTGTTCTAGCTTTGAAATGAAGCTCCGGTTTCAGGAAGCTTGATGCTACAGATTTGCACTTTAAAGCGGATCCCTTGCATCCTCTTTGTGCCATTTTAAGACGGGGTTTTCTGGTGCACGTGGCACAGGGCTTCCCAACGTAAGGGGGTGGTGGTTTGGGGGAGCTTACGGGATTTTGCTTAGATGTGTAAAATGAATGCTTTGTAATGAAATATCCCACCCAGCACGAGCCTGGGTTTAGGCGACGTGGGGGAGGAAAAGGTGGAGAAGCAAATGGAAAGCTTAGACCAAACGAGAGACAGCGAGAGAGAGAGACAGCGAGAGCGAGAGAGAGAGACAGAGAGAGAGAGAGAGAGAGGGAGGGAGGGGGAGCAGTAGAGGAACTGCTTCTTGACCTCATTTGTTAATGTGTAACAGGCCTTTCTGTGGGTTCTGTTTGACAAGTGTTGCACAATCCTGCGTTTTCAAAAGCCAAGCGGTTCTTTGCACTCTGGCTGCCTTTTTACCGGGCCGCCATTGGTGTGTCGGATTGGCTGGATTAAAGCTCTGTAAATGGTCAGCTTTGGCAAGGACAATGTCACAAACTGTCCCACTCTCCTACTACTCAGTCCAACCTAGAGTTTTTCATAGCTTTGTTTTGCCGTTTTGCCCGTAGCAGTTGCTTTGTAGATCAGCACTGGCAGAGCTTGTGTTTGCTCTATCTAAAGGAAAGACGGGAAGTTGGTCTCTTAAAACGGAGCTTTTAAATACTTGTGTTTTCCAGTGACGTCAGCAGACGGCATCTTAAATATGAACGTTATGACCTAAAACGAGTGTTTTTTCCATTCTGGCCTTTGTGGCGTCTGTTTTAAACCGTAACAATTTTGATTAAAAAGTGGCTACTTTATAAACATTTATCCTCTCCTTGTCAAGCGATGCCAGCTTTATGGTTGTGCTCTTTGAAATGATCTCAAATGATCACTTGTTTTGATAAGATTCCCAGTCACATGGCTTTGGTGTCTCATTGATTTCCTTTAAAACAGTCTGGGAATCATTTCATGGACATGCATTTGAATAATGTCCGAAGAAAGTACACCGTTGTTGGTGTGCAATGACTAGATTAGAATGAACTTTCTTGAAGGACACATTGTTTATATCTTCACACAAGGCATATTGACACAAACACTTGACCTTTGACCATGCTGAACAGTCAGTAAACACACAAACTACAACCCACCCACAGTATAGCCTGCAGACATTGGTCCATCCAGGCAGCTGCACGTGATGGAAACGGATTTGTTACAGAGGCAAAGTCCACGGTCGGCGTCTGTGCACAAGCCCAAGGCACTGGCCATGATTTCATTCATGATATGGCTGACAGTGCAGATGAATAAGCACTCTGAACAATCTTATCAACCACAAGGCTTTTAGCCAAACACTAACTCGAATAAAATGAGGTAGAACAAAAGCACCGAGCTCACGTAGCACTCATTGTTGCTCTACAGAAGCCGAAGCGCTGCACTGCAGCAATGTTGTGGGGCCTCGGGGATAAAGGAGTGTTGTGTTGTGTTGTGTTGTGAGTTTCGTGTTCTGTGGTGACATGCCGAATCGACGTCAGGTGGAGCCTGAGGGGAAAAAAGATTAAGAGCGTGGGAAGACGTGTTCGCCTCTTCCGCTTTTGTGAAGGATGACTGCAGGCTTTGATTCGATCAGCTCAGGGAAAAAAGAAAGCACAAGATTGAAAAGGCTTATTAAGATGATCATTCTATTTAGGGCTGTTTGATGGAGCCTTAAATGAAAATTGGGATTATATTTGACCAATAAAACCCCTATGTACTATTTATCACAATTATGCTGCTCACAAAAAAGAGAATGTAATCATGAAATATCCCTTAATGAAATACCCCTATTTTTTGTGAGCAGTGTATTTAGCTCATTTAGAAACTAAATACTATTATTGTCATTGTATTGTTTGAAATCGTGTGCATTTGATTACATTCACCTGCACAGTCCTGCAGTTTAGCAATCAGCCAATCATGTTCCAGCAGTACAAAACAAGCGTAGGAGCTCTGAGTAAATGTTAAGTGTAATGGAAACTACAGTATGTTCTCTAGATGGCTTTTACGTTGGTGTATTTCAGAAAAAGCTGATCTTTGGGATTTTCCACCCAAGTCTCCAGGGTAAGACCAAAAACCTTCAGTAAGCTGCAATATTCTTGGTCGACGTGTAGTGTTGATGACAGAGGTCAGAGGAGAATGACCAGACCTGGCTGAGAGGCTAGGAACTTTTTCCTAGTTCTTAGAACTATGGCCCCTTTGTCACACGTTCACAACGCACAAACTGGGGACAATTCATGTTCTTAAAATGTGTTTATAGAGACTTTTTTAGCTCCTGCTTCAAGATAAGAGTACTGAGATTGGTCCAGACATAGTGACACAATGGTATGGTGCCTGGTCCAGACCCAAGTGCCTTTGTCGAGCTCAACTTCCATGTTTAAATAATCTTATATAGACTTTATTAGCCTATAAAAGAGAGTGCATCGTCCAAGCAAAGCTCACACGGCTCACCTTAGCGTCCCACAGCATTCCCACTGTCGGTGCGTTTGCAAACCAAAAATGGTCCTGAAAAGATTGTTGTTCTCTGAGGAACCCTGCGGGTTGTAGTTTTTCCTATATTAGTTATGCCAGAATCGTTTTGTGCACAAGTGCTATTGGCTTTTGCTGCTGGGTGTTGGATTTCTTGGAGCACACTGGGTAACCTCACACTACCACATACTGCATAGATCTGAATATTGCTGCTGACCATGTGAATCCGTTAATGGTTACAATATCCCATCTTTAAGTGGATACTCCCAGCAAATTGTCACAAAGGACAATAGGTTCAGTAAACACAAACTGGTTCAGTGAACAGGACAGCATGAATGTGCAGCTGACAAATCTTGAGTATATTATGAGATGCAATCTCACTCCATTTAGCAACCCCCACTCCAATTTGCTCTCACTTATCCTGGTCAAGGTCATGGGGGTTCCAGTGTATCCTGGACAGGGAGCCAGTTCATAACAAGGGTCTGTAACCACACCACTCAGAGTTCATTCTGAAAGCCCAGCCCAGCCTTGGGAAATGCTGTTTCCCAGCACCTGGTCTTACCTCCGAGCCACAGAAACCCAGTTTAGCTCAGAATGTTGCTTTTTATGTCAATTGTAGGAGGCTAAAATCATTTTAAGTATTTAAATATGAGTAATTGTGCAGCCTAAATTCTTGGAGTCTAAAAAAATCCCTCTCTCTAGAGGCTCTCTCTCTCTGTATATAACGGCACGACACCTTATTTAGTTGTCGATCTATTTTCACTTGCTCGTCATTAGTCTTTCTTTAGTTCTCAGTGTTCTCCGACAGGCACTAGGCTAAATGAAAGGCTGTGGCATAAAGGCAAAAGCAGGTCACCGCTGATTGGGAACGAGGACAAGACAGGAATGCAGAACAGGATTTATGCCGGGGCTATTTTGGTCCGAGTCATGAGGTTTCTAACATTAGTGGTATTGTTCCTGCTTGAGAAACCTCATCAGACTGAAAGCCCCTTGGCCAAACTGTCCAATTAAGAAAGCTTTAAAATAAAACAGAACTGTTTGGAATCACCTCGTGTCCTTTATGTGCCAAAGAGGCAGTTACTATAAAAATGAAATGTTATTGAAACCAAGAATGAAGTTATACCCTGGTGTCTTATTATAGTGCAGAACAGAGCTTGTAACTATTGATTTTAAGCATGACTCTCAGTGAGGAAAAAAAACATTGGATATTCTCATTCATCTATATTCAACAATCACTCACGCCCTGCAGACCTATGAAATCATATTCATCCATATTTCTAGTTCTGTAGTGCAATAGATACGCAACAGCTGATGTCAATTGAAGCCATCGCTTCTATCACTACCCCCGACCCCACAGGCTTTGCCTTTGATCTCACAGGATCCAAGGGTTCGAATGTAATAGGCCCCAGATGAAGCCCACCGCCCCTGCACAGAGAGCGAGCGCCATGTCCTCGGGCCTTCGCAGACATTGATACAGTCACTTGTGAGAAAACCTTCCCATGAAGGGTGACTCCGGTTTGTGTGACTTCTGTTTGATTGATTTTTATTTTTGCGCCACACAGACAGAGAGCTGCTTAGTTTCCAGAGGCTAATCGAGAAGTAACCGGAGGAGCGTATTTTTCTGCTGTAAGATTAATGCCCTATCGTCCTGCCACTGAGCCACACTGCTCTATTTTTGGCATGCAATGTCAAATAGAGGGGCCTGCAGGAATCGCAGTAGGCTGCAATTCACATGATGGATGAAATCATCACAAAGTACAGTCTGTCTTTCACACCAAGCCTTTTCTTTCTTTCGTTTTTCGTCTTTTTTTTTTCTTTTTCTCTGAAATGGAAATGAGCATTCCTTTTTTGTTCGCGCTGTGAAAAACGAGACGGGGCCCGTCGGAATGTTTTCTTTCAGGTGCTGGAACGCTGTCAAATTCACAGAAAAACCTGGAGCGAGCAGCAGCAAGGGGAGGGAGAGAAAAACGAGACGGGCGAATAGGAACAAAAACAAAAGAGCACAAAAACAGATCTTGACAGAAAAAGAAGTGAGCGAGAGCAAACGAGGATGGGAGGGGGGGCAGACAGAGGAGGCTTTTGTGTGAGAGACAGCCATTGCTGAAGGAAAGAGGGGATTGAGATCAGCTGATGAGCTGATGCGATAAAGAAAAGGGCGGCTTCTCTGCACACGGCACAAAGGCAAGCCGAGAGAACGTGGGGCTATCACAAAGCGGCTGCAGCTGTCTTAGAGGATTTGGGCTTTATTACATGTTTCAGGATAGCGTGGAACAGTCCTGTGTGTTTACTAATGCAAATCCAGAGCTATTCATGCCCTGGAGTACCTGTGCTCAAAGGCATAGCCATAAAATCACAAAAGGGGCAGTTTATAAAAGGCTTTATGTTCCATGGGGAAATGACTTGTGACAGGTAGAAAATACTCCAAATTCTGTCATGTATTTGTACCCAACATTAATTGCTTAAACTGTGTGCTCTAGTCTTCCAATCCAAGTGAATGTCAGGGGGTATAATACAAGGGCGCACACATACTTATTTATATTTACCAGGCACGCTTTTTCCAGCAGGGTTAGGATTTTAAGGGTTAAGTTTCCTAAAGCTAAAGGGGCTACCAATAGTATCTTGGTGGAGCCAGGATTCCCCCAGGCGTCCCCCAGTATATGTCACCTCCCTGTACTGATTTCTCCAGTGTCAAGAGATCCTGTTCATTATTGCCCACAAATCCACTAACAAAGTTCACAGTTTAGTGAGTCTCTGCATTTGCACCCTTTACTTTTTATGACCCCTTTACTATTGACCAAACACGGACAATCTAGTTTTAGTTCCAGATATGCAACTTACTTAGATTGAAGACTAAAAAAGTGCTAATAGTTTTAGCAAATTCAATGAACAAATTGCTTAGAATATATATGACATCAGTGTGACCCCAAGTCTTAGTTCTGCCCCTGATGATTTAGCAGTTGGGTCATTGGGCAAGGTCTTTCACCTTCAACTGTAAGTCGTTCTGAACAAGGATGTCTGGTAAAAGCTGTCAATTATTAATATACATAAAAACTACACAAGCTCCTTTGGTTCAGAGGTTATAGCCTCATGCTGGAAATAGAAATGCTAAAGAACCTGGGTTTGGGCCCCAGCCTGGTCTTGCAATGTGAAAACCCGGTCCAGGATGTACCTGTCCTGTGCCCAGTGAGTTCCAGGAGATCAAACAGGACGATCTGCTTATCAATCAGTGGTCTAGGTCAAACCTTTCAGTCAACGCTGTTGTAATGAATGACATTACTGTAGCTTTCACACATGGTTTGGTTTCAGAAGGATCAAAGAAACTTCACTCAACCCAATGCTTGATCCTGAAAACCCTTTTGACCTTGATATTAGTAAACAAATTCATTCCCTTCAGTAAACTATGACTCACTTAGCAATAGCACTAACAACGTCGTATGGGATTCTGGATTTGGCATTATATCGCTCTATACTGAGCTATCCTGTGCAGAAGTGCTGAGGTTCTTCAGCCCAGCAATGCCTCACCCAAAGTGCCAATTACATTTCCGACAAGTCTGAACTCGAGCTCCAGAATCCGATTTTTCTCTCAGAGAGACTCCTTCGCACCACGTTCTCCATTTTGGCTTGGAGCTGCACTCACTCGGCAAACTGGCCCGTTGTCTGCCGCTTCGTTCTGGGAGCAATTAGAGCTGGATGATTTTCCTGGCACACAACCACGTACAGTGCAAATATGAGCCTCTTCTGCGGAGGAAAACATGTCCTTCAGTTCGAGCGCTCTCAGTGCAGTGTTTGTTTGAGAGATACTTACTGTAAGGCGTGAAAGAAGAAGATGAATGAGGGAGGAGGACGAAAAAGGGAAAACAGATAAACTGACGCTGGAGCTGTGAGCACAGGATCATAACTCAGTCATTGCTTCCGTTATGTAACCATGTCATGGTGAATAATGTGCTCGCCGTCTCCAAAAGATCAAACAGCGCCTCTGTTTCACTCTCGGCTCCTCTGTATTTCATGTACTCAGTCATGTCAAGCTGGAATAAACTATTGTTTCAGTTCTGATTCATTGTATACTTCCCGCCGCATGCACTAATTTACCGCTGTGGTTATCCTAAACTGAGCGGATCTATGCTGTGTGTATATATTCAGAATGCAGACGAAAATCGTTCCTTTTTAAAGTCTGAGTATCTGCTACAAATGACGAAAGCGAATTAGACCATTTTCACTTTCGCTGTGGTATTCTTTTGTTGCTATGGCGATGACCTAGGGACGTCCGTGTAAGTAGTAAACGCGTAAACGTGGAGCAAACGTGCTGCCACACGAGCGAAATTCCATTCGTCAAATTACAATTATTTGAATGGAATTTGCCATGATGAGCAATTTTCACATTGCATATTTTAAGGGAGGGAGAAATATTGCTACCGAAAGCTCACATCCAGGTTAAGTTTGGTGAGCTCTGACACACGTTCTGACAACGTATTCACGGTGTTGACCGACAGAGGTACTAGAGTGTATAGTGCCATTGTACAGACAAAACAAAGGACAGGCTCGTTGTGACATTACAAAACACATTCCAGTTTCTCAAGCTGAAAATATGACGATCCCTTTCTTTTTCATGTCCCTCCAAAGCCTAAGTAAAGTCAGTATTACACTGTTCCCTCGTTTATTGGGGGTTACGTTCCAGGACCACCCGCGATCAACGAAAATCCACGAAGTAGAGACTCTATATTTATGTAAGTATTTTTACACTATTTTAGCGGTAGAACTTGCAGAACGTTTGGGTAACATCGTAGGGTTTGAATAAATTCAGTCTATAATGAAACTTTCACAAACAGCGAACACAAAACCGCAGATAAAAACTTGTCATGTCGGC
>JAUZSU010033238.1:0-10346 GCA_034780255.1 Parotocinclus maculicauda | reverse complement strand
ACATAATGGTCCTCATTTTCTTCAATTTATCCATTTTTGAGTCCAGAACCGATAGCTTCTCCAAGATTAAATCCATTTATATGCATTTAATATGACACATTTGCCCACAGCTGGACCTATAGATCCTTCATACTCAAAGTTTGCAGTGACTGGTGTCCCAGCTGGTTCCAAAAATGCTCGATTGGTAATAGATCACCTGACAGGTCAAGGAGTTGTTGCAGTCTGGTGGACACATTCTTTATATAGATATACGTTATTTTTATAAGATACCCTTGCTGTGCTAGGACAACCATTATGCTGCTGAAAAATGCCCATTGGAAGCCCTGCCATGAGAGGCAAGTAATGTGGCAGCAAGATGTCCAGCACATATCACTGAGTTGTTAGTGCCCCTTATATCACTACTAGAGGTGACTGACTGTCATTTGTGATGGCTCCCCAGTTCATCACACCAACCGTTTGGGGCACAGTGTCATTTTATAGCAAATGCAGCATTTAAGTTCTTGACCAGATTTGAGTACAGAGACCTACTGATATCATAGTATCCCAAACAGAACCTGGATTCATCACTAAAAAGGATATGGTCCCAGGTAATAGCAGTCCAGGTTTCTCTATTATGGAACCTTTGCAAACGAAGGTGACGGTGGCTGGCTGTCAATGGCAGGACACAGAATGGATGCCATAACAACACATTTCCTTCTGCTAGGCACCTGGAAATTATCTGGGCACAGAGAAGGGTGTGCAGGGAAGGTGCCACCTGTGTCTGGATAGGAGACAGCAAAATTGTGGGAGCTGCCCTTACTTGTTGGTGGTCTTGTGATCTTTGTACTAGTGGTCTGCCAGGAGCGTCCACAGCCTGCTTACCATGTGTGCTTGCCCTTATGCACTAGATGGCTGGCATTTTATTAAAATGACAATCCTGCTTCTCTCAGTCCAACAATGCACCCACACTCAAAGTCTGTCAACTGGGCAAAATGTCTTTTAGTGTTTTGTAGAAGCATAAATTGCAGTTAATGATCTCTCAACAAGATGTAAACTACCCAGAAGTATCCTCTGAAAGCTTTTTATATACTGCAAGGGAAGTACATTTACGCCGTTTTGTGGTAAGACCCAGTGTCTAATCAGACAACACCAGAACTCATTGGTATATTTTCCTGCAACATAACTGCATTATTGCTTACATAACTGAGTTTTGCAGCAAAACGACATTTCCATCTCAGTGCTTTTTAACAGTACTTGATTAGATCTTCTGCATTAGTTTATCAGTATAAACCAAACAAACAATTCTCAAGACTTTTGGAGAACTTGTTCTTCTGAAGACTTCATGTAATCCCAAATTTCTCTTCTTTTCACTGGGGATAGATCTTTATGATTTCAGCTGTGTGTTGATGCCAATGTGTTTTTTGCTAGTTTTAAGCTGAGAATGGCCCTTGGCATCTTCAGATTTCAAAACAAACCTGGAGTCCTGGGATTGACCACTGCGCTTCTTGTCTTCAGCTTTGAGAGCATTTTTGGAAACAACTTTTTGCCAAGACGTCTCATCTTGGGAGCAACTCTGCTCATGCTGGATAATTACCTCGTATCCTCTTGCTGTACCAACTTTTGCGATGATGTAATATTTTTTAGGGTTTTTTAAGGTAATTTACCACAATCAACCACACTAATTTATTTTGATGATTGTTGTTCCTCAGCTCGGCCCTTTTGTTTAAAGTTTTTTTCCCCACTGATACACAAATGCAAAAGACTTAAAATAAACATAAATTCCAAAACCTCTGCACAGTAGTCTTCATATTCATAACCCACCATAGTAGTCGATCATACAAACTGAATTTTTCACATACGCTCTTTTCTTCACTGATTGCTTATATAAAGGCCAGCGAGATGCGACAGTGACATAAAACACCATGCAAAGCTGAGACTGACTTCTCACATCCTGCTGTGAATTGTATCAGTGCTGAGCAGATGCTCCTAAGCAAAGCTCACACACCTCTCAGACATTTCCTGCATCTTTTATTTGCGCTGCTTGGTGTGGTTTTAATGAGGCTGAAACAACAGCCTGTTCTCTCCTGCATGATCAAAAGCCTTGCTGCAGCACAGAGCTCAGTCTGAAGAAAAAGTTAATGCATGGCTGGCACAACCCAGGGAAAAAAAAGAAAACAATCACTGAATTCTAACAAATGTGACACTTGACATGATCAGACATGGAAGTTATTTCCTCCTTTGAGACATGTCACGAAATGAAAGCAGAAGGATTCAGGGAAGTGTTTATCAAAATGTGGGGTCTGAAAATACCTGACAGTGCCTGTGCATGCTCTACTGAATGTCCAATTATATTACAATAGCACTGGCCTCCTGCCAGCTCTTACTTGAAAGGTTGCAGTCATGACTCAATGCGAACATGCAGGCGGAATCCAAACTGGAGCTGCTTTTGTGTAATAAGTTAATGATAATACAATAAACCATATTTAGAATGTTATACCAAATAGTCAGGTGGCACAGTGGCAAATCACTAGCCCACTACCACAGTGACCTGGGTTCAAGTTCTGACTGTGACATCTGTATACAGTACAAACCCAACCCCCACTCTGAAGGAGTGTTGACAATGACTGACCTACCCCTGATAAAACTTGAACACACACACACACACACACACACACACACACACATCTAAAACCAGCACACAGTGTCTAATCAGTACTTCTGGTGATATAGGAGGTCACATATAAGGTCTGGTCCTACTTCTTGGGAGTTGAGATCTAAGTTGCATTTTTTACTGCTTGGTGAGATTGCATGCTGATGGCTCTCAAAGCTAGCTGGTTTCAGATTCCTGAGTCTCGGTTCTTCTAAAGGGGATTTCTTGTGGGGTGGCACATGCAGCAAACCGGGTGTGCCACCCACAATAAATAAGCTTACTTTGAAAATGAGAAATTGGGCAAGAGGCTGGAGATAAAGAGACATAGATAGTCAGATAATAATAACAAGATTTGCATTTCCCTGAAGGAATTTCAACAGTAATAAAAATGAGGTAAGCATAAAGAATGTGGGTTTTTGTCCCAGTACTTTAGGCCACATTTGGTCTTGTGTTCCACTATCCTGGGTTTGTGTCCAAATATTTTTGGTCTCATGTGGGTGTGTCCCAATACTTTAGGCCACGTGTGGGCTTATGTTTTAATGCTTTGGTCACATACGAGCTTGTGTCCCAATACTTTTGGCCTCATGCGGGCTTATTGTGTCCCAATATTTTTTAAGCACAGTATAATAATAGTAAAGCACATACAAGCTGCATAATAAGAAAATGAAGATTATGATTAATATTATTCACACTATATAAAGATGAAATGTGTGATTTGGATGGATTTCTGTTATTAATGCAGGGCCTGTATGCAAACACATGTAACATGCTAAATTTACTATACTACTTATACATAAATATGTATTCAAATTTATTTTTTAGTAATAATTTTTAGTATTTCTAATGTAGTGGCCACTTGGGTGTAGTTTTGTTATATATACTTACTCATATGGGTCGCTGAAGTCAGAGCCCTGCAACTCAGGAGGGATGGGAATGCGTTTGTAGTACATCTCCCAGTCAAAGGCTCCTCTCATGGCGTCCCCGGCTTGAGCCTCGTATCCAAAATGGTTGTGGTCAATGACGTCTATCATTGGGCACACAATGGTCTTGGGGTTCTGTGCTATCTGGTCTAAACAGTGCAGCAGCCATTAAGAAAGAGAAAGAAATAAAGATGTGAGTGAATTTTAGCCAGGCCCAAGCTTTGCCTGCAGAAAAGGAAATTTTCTGCACCCGTTTCTTGCTCACTTGCTCAGACTAAACTCATTGGTGGGCCTCAAGGAAATGGGAGCTGCCTTGCTATTAGAAACAATTACAGAGCTTTTAAATGGGTTTGGTCAGCAGAGGAAACGACACAGACCCTGTGGCTTACCTGTCCCAGATCTGTCACCCCCCAAACGTCCATCAATGTTATGATATAAGCAAGAAACATAGGCATTTAGAAAATAGTTTTAAATTCATATACATCCAAATACAAACAATTATTTTAGTGTTATTTTGCTAAAATGAACAGCCGTCCCATGTTCTTAAAAACAGCACTTGTTTTTTTTTTTTTCACCCTCAGACTTTGTGGATTCGGAAGTGATTTACGTCCACAAGGCAGATAGAAGACTTGCAACCAAATGCAACTCATCCATGTTTATATTAATTTTAGAACAGGTAACTTGTGCTAAAAAGTCCAAAGAAAGCAGAGGAAACCCACTTTTTCTTCATAGTATGTGACATTGAAAAGCCACAATGCAGCCAGCGTACTCACAACCTTCTAACCTTTCCTGCTGGATCTGGAACCTGTGGTTTTAGAATATAAAATATCAGGACTGGAAAGGGAACTGTCGGGCATTTTCTGTTGCTTTTTATCCCCGTCATCCTTCATAGCCTTTTCCACCTTTGACCCCCATCGCGCTCCATAAATATACACTTCACTCTATATCTACCCTGCTGTTTCCCTGGTTTTATGTCAGATTTATTATTCTCAGGCTGCTTGGTGTGTGGTCTGTTTTCCTTCCTCTCTGCTCCCATACATCATCCTGGTTTGTGCCATTTACACTTTATTTATGCTCATCTTTGTATCTGCATGTTTTGTTAGTTTTAACTTTCTCTGTTTGGGTGTAGCTCATTATTAAGCTTCTTTGTGTTTTGGTTTTGGTTAACATTCACTACCTATGTTTAAGTCATTGTTTAGCTCTACAAAACTGTTTTCTGTCTGGTCGCCTTCAGCGTGACAAAATTCTGGCTGGTGACCACCAAGCATGAGGTAGAGTTACACATTATGGAAATGCGGATGCAGTGCTGGAACCTGGAAGTCAAGCTGCTTGGTCAGATCATGAATGAGGATGTGTGGAAAGTGACAGGAGTCATGTTGATAACAGAGGGGATGTAATGGTATAGCCATGTCAAATGCAGTGATAAGCAAACAGAGGCTCTATGCCTCAATCTAAACGGCAAACAAATGCACGGGAGGCCAACCTGGCAACGAGGCTGACTTAACAAGGACATAAAGTAAGCTCATGCCATGTGTGAAGACAGTCTGGACCAGAATAAGTGGAGAATTATATGCTGAAAGCATATACCAATCTACACTCCACACCAGCATGGGATAAATGCTGGGTCAGAGAATCTAAGTTTTCGGTTTTCTGGCATGCAGTTCAAACAGAGTCCTGCATTTTCTAGTGAGCTTGACCAATGTGCAAACAAGGAATTATCTGAGCTGTGTGAACTGCACAACACTGTGTGATGAAATCGTGTGGAAAATCCTTCAGTAATCATAGAGTTTGATGCAGGATTGTGAGAATATCTGTTTGCTCAATTTTCTTTCAACAGGATTCTTGTTTGCGGAGACTCTTTATCTGTGTGTGTACGCATGCGCAGCTTAATTGATGGAACTGAAGCTTCTTATGAATAGCCCTGAACACACAAACAGGCTACTGCTGCTGCCAGTAAACACAGATCTATTGATTTTTCTTTGGCTTTGGTATTTTTTCCAGCTCCTCAACAATGCCCATGCTTCCTCATGCCCAATCCTTAGCTTTGTTCTTCTGCTTGTTTCAGCCGTAGTTCTTAAACAGACTTAATATAAATACCCAGGATGTTTACTTAGTTACAGCTTCAAAAGAACTGTAGAAAATGCCAATTAGGAATATAGAGAAATTGACAATGGCACCAGCTCATTATGTGGGTGGACAGTATTGAAGTGAATGAAACTAATAAAGCCCTTTTTTATTCATGTGTGTGTGTGGTTGAACAGTCAAACATGGTAACAAAAACAGGCATCCAATATTTTGAAATATAAGGAATATTTTGTTAAAGCAGCCAATCACTAGCCCACCACCATAGTGACTTTGGTTTGAAACCTGGCTGGATTGGATACAAATATATGTGATGATATCTAAGGGAAGGACAGCTAGGTGAGAAAATGCCACTAGGTGCTGCAATTGCAACCTATTCAGAGCCAAGAGAAATGGACTCATGACCCGGCATTCATCTTCACCCTGTGAATACCAGGATATCCCAATAATCTCCTGTAGCCCAACCGATTTATTATACTAATTAAACAAGAACATAAATAATAATGAACAGAATGTCTTTTAAACAGCTACCTTCTTTGATGCGAGTAATTACCTTGTCTACACAATAGATGCCTTGCTTTTAGCTATTTAGAGATAACCATATAGCACAATATGTTGATGGATGTATATGTAGCCCACATGCTTCCTCTGAGAAAGGAGAGACTAAGAGGAAAAAAAGAGGGGAGGTGGACTTGGGTAAGTCTTGATTGTTCTTTTATCAACCAAAAGCAGAAGTGAGGGGTTTTGAACAAGAAACGCATCCGATGAAATTGCTAGATTCAGAGGACAGAGATAAGCAGGGATTGCAGTGAAAGCTGTTTTTTTTGCTCTAGAGTGATTGAAAGTCAAAGGAAAGTCCTATCCGGACAGGATTACATTTGCATGGGGTCATGGGGTCATCTCCTCTTTTGCAGGAACTACTCGGTACATTTATTTCCATCGTGATCAGCCTGATCTGTTTGTTTCTCTCATCCAAGGATAAAACTACATGCAGAATTGCCTATGTCTTTCATTATTTTTATGTTTATTATTATTATCTCTGATAAGTGCAATCACTTCCAGATGCATATTTCTGTAACTTTACAGGCAGATGTCACCTCGTGAAGGAACAGAAAAAGTTTATCGCTCTTACTCGCTGTATTTCTTCTAAAAGGTGAATCTAAGTGAGTTAGACTCATCTCCATGTTTACAAGTGAAGACTTTGAAATAGTCCTTGTACTCTTTAAAATAATGGCTGTTGTTATAATCTGGTTCTTTCATCAGAGAGGATAGAAAATATATTAAAAGTCAGTGTCAGCTAATTTAAAAGTCCAAATTTAATGTCAGCTACAGGTATAAGACACAGCTACAGGTATACTTTATATGTAAATATGCACAATATATCAGCCAGCCACTTCATTAGGTACACCAATTCAATAAGAATATTCATTTTGGTAGATAGACAAGGTCAAGGATCTGCTGAAGTGTAAACCAAGCATCAGAATGGGGAATAAAGGTGATTTAAGTGAAACTAAATGTGGCTTGGTTGTTGGTGCTAGCCTGGGGTTGCCTGATTATTCCAGAAACTGCTGATCTGCTGTGTTTTTGAAGCTCAGTCATCTCTATGGTTTACAGAGAATATATATATATATATATATCTTCCAGAAAACTGGAAGAACTGGGTGGCAGTTCTCCGGGCAAAACTGACTTGTTGACATAAAAGGTCAGAAGAGAAAGCCCAGACTGGTTTAAGATAATATAAAGACAACAGTGCAGAGTAAACAGTAACAGTAGAACTAGTAGAAAGACAAGGTGCAGAGAAGCACCTTGAAGCAGAAGATTATATCGAGTGTCACTCCCATCAGCTAAAATCAGGCAACTGAGGCTGCAATTGACACAGGCTTACCAAAACTGGACAACAGAATATTGCAAAACATTTTGATTGATTTCTTGAACTTGATAACAAGTTCTTTGTACTTAAATGTATTCTCCAGTCACCAAATCTCTTTTAGGATGTGGTGGACATGTGGGTGGGTTCATGGATGTGCCGAAGGTATAATTAACTTGAATCTCTGAGGGATGTTTCCAGCACCCTGTTGAATCTGTGCCATTAATAATTAAGGCAGTTATGTAGGCAAAAGTGGGTCCTACCTGGTACTAGCAAGTTTTATCTAATAAAGTGGCAAATTAGTGATCTGTACACTTTAATACTTTTAGTTATCTGGAAATAATTACCAGCTGTTTCAGTCAGCTATTTGAGGTGCAAACATGTATTTACATAGAGAATACGACCTACTACAAACTCATTCATACAGAGAATTTTATCCCGTTTTCAAATAAATGTCTTAATATATAATGTTAATTATGCTTATTACCCAAATGAGGATGGGTTTTTCCTTGAATCTGGATCCTATCAAGGTTCCTTCCTCTTAATCTCAGGGAGACAATAGAATCTAATTTGTGACAATGTTTATGTAACAATGTAAAGCTGCTTTGTGACAATGTCTATTGTAAAAAGCGCTATACAAATTAAATTGAATTGAATATTTACATTTGAGAATTCTTCTGGATTATTTAATTTAAACGTTTAATTATAATCAGTATTGATATTGCTGCCTAAATGGCCCAGACAGAAGTGAGATGCAAACTATGGTCTTTTTTGTTTTATGTCTCCTTCTCCATGTTTTATATCTCCCTGTAGTGTCTTTACATCAGAGTGAGGGGACAATGTCTTTGCACACGATAGTTAAACATGGCCTTAATGAACCGAGATCATGTTCTTCCACTGCCACACCATTAAGTGCTAAATGTTCAGAATTGCATTACGGGGAATCCTCTGAGATGAAGAGCAATAAGGTGAAGTACTTCTTCGACCATCTCTTCCCTGGCTGCTTTTTAAAGAGATGCATTATTCATCCATTTAAGTCATCAGCTCCCAAAGATGAAGAATCTCTAACCACGTCTCAAACGTATTGATTTCTGGAACATTCAGTGCAGATGATGACCCAGAACAATGGTAATAATGCAACAGGCTGAAAACTAAGAGGTCCAGATAAGGCAATATTAGTTTTGGCAAACCTTTTACCTATAACAGCCTATTAAGTCCTGAAATGCAAAAAAATACATCTAAGAACAAGCTTGAGATGTCACAAGACTTGGGAGGCAGACCCACATGCAGAGCAGTGGGAATGTCCCAGAGACATAATTATTTGTTATTAATATTTAATATGTTCTATAGGAGAAGTATTCATGAATTCATATAATATATATGTGTACAGGTATACAAGCATTGTGAAACAGGTCATTGACCAAAATCGATATTGACTGGATAATATCAAAGTAATTTTGTGCTGCTGTAATGTAAAGAGTATTTTCAAAAGAAAACTGTCTGCAAACTGTACAGAAATGCTTTAGAGATACCACTGAAAACACAAGTGGAAGCCTAGACTGTTATACACATACTAAACCTTTTATAATGAATGGAAAGTCACAATACTTATGAACTGTGCCATCCATGTTCTCAGTGTAAATTAATTGCTTCTCTGTTTTTTTTTATGCCTAACTGCTCACTACATTTAACCTGTGAGAGTTCAATTTCCATCTCTTCACGTTGCCGGGCTTATGCTGCCCTTTTGGTCTCCCACCCACAAGTACAGAACTCAGGAGTTTGCCCAGAGTGACATCACTTGCTGTGGATGTCTGATCTTCATTGACTTGGTTTAGCTATGGAGGTTTTGTGTGATGAGAAGGTTTGGTCTCATAGTGGGTACATGTACTATGATTCACTAATTCTCATTCCTTACTGGCTTGGGAAAGAGGAGTAATGGCAGGAATGGCAGGAACCATGCAGACACCGATTAAAACATGGGAGCCCCATTTGGTCAGTGGCAGACTAGGGTATCTGGCTTGCCTATGCGCTGCTGTGGATGGGACAAGAGTTGGCCCAGAAAGTTCCAGTATTCCTGGCCACTGTGGGTTATTCAGCACCTCTGCAAGCGCGACCAAATACTTGGAGAATGCTACTGGAAAACAAGAAAACAAAGGTATAGATGGGAGACCCAAGCTCCCATGGAATGGCTAACCAAGTGAAGTGCCTTCCCACTGATCCTAACTTTAGATAGTTTGGCAGCATAGCAGGAGGGGTCTAACTGGTTAAATCTGCAAACATGTCTGCAAAACAGTGTCCAAAGGTGTAGTTTTTTACTTTTCTTGTCAGCGTTTTTCCAAATCCATATCCAAGGCCATGGATATTATTTGGAGCCAGCATTTACCAGAAAGTGGTCCAACAACTGGAGAAAAGCATCAGCACTGTTGTCATGAAAGCATGGGACACAAATAAACCTTGGAGTGAATTTAAACAAAAACAAGCAGCAGGCTCAAAAATTTCAAATACTGACAAGACACATTTGTTGTTGGTTACGAATAACTGAAAGTCTGTGAAAGCTGTGGTGGAACGCCTACACATTACAGTTTGGAAGAGGATTGCACAAAAAAGTGAGAGTGAGGGTAATCATCTAATAGGAGTCATTTTTTGTGAGCTTCTGCATGCCACTAGAATGTTTGATGCAACAGCAGACAAGAAGCCAGCAAACCATCAAATGCCAAATCACCATGTCATTCAGAACTCCAGAAGCTACAGGGGTTAAACAATGAAACTGAAACACCTGGTTTTAGACAAAGGTTTGGCTATAGCAGCCTGGCCGTGCATATTGACCCTGTGGATCCCGACGGACAGT
>JAUZSU010033227.1:0-10346 GCA_034780255.1 Parotocinclus maculicauda | reverse complement strand
GTCATAATGGGGTATTTTGTGTAGAATTTTGAGGAAAGAGATTAATTTAATACAATTTGGAATAAGGCTGTAATGTAGCAAAATGTGAAAAAAGCGAAGCGCTGTGAATTCTTTCCGGATGCACTGTATGTGTGTGTGTGTGTGTGTGTGTGTGTGTGTGTGTGTGTGTATGTGTGCGCGCGCACTAAGTCGCAGATGTGAGATATGCCAGATGCACTATTAAGGGTGATTACCAAGCATGTTTGCTCTATAAGCTGCCACTCATCCAAACCAGGGCTAGACGGCAAGCACTGGAGGCCATCAAGCCAAATGTCATCGAGCTCAGAATTTAGGAAATCCCTCTGATACTCTCAACTGTCATTTATTTATTTAGTCATTTAGCAGACACCCTTATTCAGAGCAACTTACAGATAGTATAATCTTACAGTCCAATCAATTTTGGGTTAAACGTCTTGCTCAAGGACCCAACAGTGGAGGCCTGACAAAGGCGGGATTTGAACCCTGAACCTTCTGGGGCAAAGTACCCTAACCATTAAGCCCCCCACAGTCCAAGAAATTGCATTCACATGTAGAACCATTATCCAGAGTTACTAATAGAAATTTCAATTTGTTACAAGTCGGAGCCCAATTCATTTCAGACAGCCCCTGGGCCTGGGTTGTACAGGTCTAGGTTTAACTTATACACTTGCCTATGAATATCAGTTACTTTAACCGGTAACCGAGACAGAGAGTAAGAATTTTTGTTCGAATTTTGGAGCAAATAAATATACAGCAGCGTATGTCCAAATCTAAAGTAACTGAAATTCATAGGGAAGTGTACAAGTTAAGGGTGTTGCTCAAGGACCCAACACTGGCAGAAGGTTAAAGTTGAACCCTCAACCTTATGGTCCACAGCCTAGTACAATAATGACAGTCTTAGATGGTTGTATAACTGTGACACCATTATAGTGGATTTGTGTGTATGTTTGGTGTCCAGGTTAATCATAACTTCATTTTAATCCTAGGTGGACAGTGAGAGACTGGAGGACTCCAGGCTCATTGAGCTGGACAAATCACATCGCAGTGAGCACACAGTGTTCATCACACCCCCAGAGCTGCCTCTGGTTCCTGAGGGGGAGGAACCTTCTGTGCTTTATAGGTACCACATATATTCAAGACTGAACCTTTTAAAACATTGCCAAACACATGAGGGGAAAAAACAACTGTTCGCCAGCCTATGGTGTTGAAAAAACTTTAGGCAGTCATCTGCTGCTCTAGAAATGAAAAGTGCTCAGTGCAAAATCATTAAGAAGCTCTGTGACTACAAATCCTCTCATAACGGCTTAAATAAAGCACTCCTAGCATAGCATGTAATCAGTTTAAGATGCAGCTTTAGGTACTGTTATTGTGTTGTGTTTTAGTGTTGTGAAAGCCTTTAGGTACAATTTTCATTCCCCACATTTTGCAATTACATGATCTGCATACCTGCCAAGAATTTTTGACTCTGAATAGCAAAACCTCTGCTCTGATGCAAAGCAGCCATCAGTATTCATGAGGTAGGTGTAGTAAATGCATTTAAGTGTACTAGCTATCAGTATGCACAAACAAGACCAAAACACATTTTCTCGACTCCTGGATATCAGTCCATACAGTCCAGATCTGACAAAAACATTGTCCACTGTTACTTTGTCCACTATCAGTATTCACAATACAAATTTAACTAATTAAAAGAACTATTTAAGTTGCTCCCTCAAAAAAATCTTATTTAACTGATGTTACCATAGGAACACTGTAATCATTATAAGTGATCATTATTTATACTAATTTATGCATAAAAAAATAATGGAAAAAGGTGGTAAAGCAACATATGCTACCTAAAAGATGACCTCTTTTCCGGGGACATACATGCATTTTTCAACAATAGAATGCAAAACCACATGCTGCACACATTACAAAGACATGGCTGCGAAAGAGGGTAAAGGCACTGAACCGACCTGCCTAAGTAGTAGATGCACACCTTAAGATATATTTGCAGGAAGAATGGAACAAAATAACACCTGAAACATTTAATCGTTTGGTAACATTGGTGCCAAATTATCTTATTAAGTGTTGTGAGACAGAATGGCAACATTACAAAGTGGTATTACCTTATTTTATCCCACCTTTTTTAGAATGCCTTTCAGACTTATGTAGTTATTAACAAATTAGAAGTTTTCCGGCCAAGTCTTCTTGGGTTCATACTGTCTCCAAAACAAAAGTCAAACTAAATGTAAAACACACTGTATTTTATTCCACATTCCCATACTGTGCCAACTTTTTTTGTTTCTTGTGTGTGTTGTGTAGCTACAATGGCTTCCCAGTGTTGAGTGTCCAGCTCTGTGAGCCTCAAGAGGGCCCTAGGGTTCCCATAGCAACTTCTGCCCCCAGACACAGCAGCCCTGGGAGCCCAGCAGCCATCTTCCGCCGCTCTAAACAGGTGTGTGTCTCTTACCACCCCATCTGTCCATTTCGTTCTGCACTTTACAACTTTCGCTGTTGCACCCATTTGCTAACTCATATTATCTGCGATCCTAATCAGGAGATCAAATCAGCTCAGCGCATGTCCAAGACCTACTCATCCATCCCTCATATGTGGTCCAAGTGTTTGCTGCGCCACTGCCATGGCCTGTGGTTTATCTGCCTGCCCGGCTATGTGGCAGCGTGCCACTCCAAAGTGCGTGCATTGCATGCTGCCTATGACGTCTTGAGAAAGATGCAAGACAAAAAGCTACAGCCCCCTGATGAGGTACACACCAAGAAATGGATTTCTCTCTGAACTTCCCTTAAATGAATTTTTGGATTATTAAGCAAATGTGTGTTTGTGCCACCAACAGTAGCTCCAGGATTAGTGATATCTTGTAATTAGCACTACCATATATGTTTTGTAAACACAGTGGTGTAAGTCTTAAAGTATAGTGACAAACTCTACACTGACATGTTGTTGTGTAGCAGCTTAATTGTTTGTACCTGTGTGCAGGTGTGTTACCGGATTCTGATGCAGCTCTGTGGCCAGTACGGACAGCCAGTCCTGGCTGTGCGAGTGCTGTTTGAGATGAAGAAAGCTGGTGTTCAACCCAATGCGATAACCTATGGATACTATAACAGAGTGAGCCATTTTCTCCTGAACTTGATAGAATTCTGTTGTTGTGAACAATACATAGGTATTGTACTTCAGATTATTGTCTTGCTGCATATTGCACTTCGGTTGAGATTCAGTCCATAGACTGACGTCCTGACACCTTCCTTTAGAATTTGCTGGCGTCATTTAGAATGTATTGTTCCATTAGTGACAGCATACTAACTACCATGATACTACCAGGTTCTGAATGCAATTTTCCATTTTTTTGGATATGAGTTTAATATTGATCTTATCCATACAGAAAAAATGTTTTCAGTAGCCTTTTCCATTGTCCCCATGAACTTTAGTAAATTAAATAGTCAGTAAAGAGCAGTGGCTTTCTCCTTGCAACCCTTACATGCACCACTGGTGTTCTCCTGACTGTATACTTATGCAATGAACATTAACCAATGTACAATTGGCCATTAGTCGCTTAGAATTTAAACTGGGTTACTTTGTGACCTCACAAACTATTATGCACTGTGATCTTGGAGAGATTTTGTTTCATGCAGTGCATATCAGACTTTGATAGATCACCTTCTTTGAATACAACATGGTGCCCTCTTAAACTTAATTGTCACACCACTGATTGAAAAATTGGTTCTTCAATTGATTTTTCAAAGGTTTGCATAATTTTGTCACATAATTTTGTCACTTTGTAATTTTGTCAGCAGACATTTAATGTTGGATGAGTTACCTCAATAAACAAATGTCCAAGTGTAATATTTTTATCTCCTTTGTTTAATTGTCATCTGAAAACATTATTCAGAAGTGTTGGTCCATACTAATATGATGGCATCACGCAATTGCTGCAGATTTGTTAGCTGCACATCCATGATATGACGCTTCGTTTCACCACATCGAAATGGATTGAAATCTCATGATTATGGAGGCCATTGGAATTCTAGTAGGCATTAAGGTATAATCATAGGAATAGGAATAGACATGGTCAGCTGTAGTATTCAAGTAGGCTATGGTGTGTTAACAATGCTTAGTTGATTTTACGGTTCTCAAAGTGTACACCACCGCCACCTATCTGAACCACTGAGTTCAGCATCCTGAGAAGGATGGATCTATATTTTCATGTTTTTTATGTCAAATTCTGTATTTCTATAGGAATGATTTCACAGAACATACCATTGACATTAAGTGACGGATGCCTGTGTTAGCACACATCCTGCAGATGTTTGATCACTGTATTACATATACACATAATATGATCTGTTGTTATAAGCCTTGCCTGCATTGCAGCATGTGAAAAGGGAACAGCATTTGGTGCTAAGCTTTTGTGTAGAATGTTTTCATGAAAGCTCAGGCTGAATTTGAGTAGCTAATCTAATTTTACAGGTTCATGCTGTTTGGGGTTTTGTTTCATGTGTTCATATTTTATAAGATAAATCAGAACACTAGTATTTAACCTCCCAGGGGACAGCTAGCATTTCTTTGATGCTAAAGTTAAAACCTAGCGTATAACATATATACCAGCCTAGGCGGCTAAGTTGTCAAAGTAATTACAAGATATCTTTGTGAAAAAATAGAATCAGCATAATATGATTAGGGGGTTACAGAGAAGAAAGACTCTGGTAATCTGCTTTTATGTATGTGTATTCGATTTTGCTTGTACCTGGGTGCTATTACAGTCGGCCGTGTGTCTGCTGGGATAGGATTCCAGGAGTTCGAACCTCATGATCATGTATAATGAGTAATACAACAATGTAGATGCTATGTTTGTAGTTATTATACTGTAATACTTAGGGAGTAATGACCAAAAACGGTCAGTACATGTGAAACTAGAAACAATGAGTGCTGGGGAGTCACTGATCTAGAGGATATGTGAACTGGTGGAGGACTGCAGCAGTGTATGCATACCTGTCACTTCATTCACATGGACAGCATAGTGTTCGGCTTGCAGCAAATTAAAGTTTTGCTTTTTGGTCCTTACTGGCTTTTCCTTTTTCCCCCCAAAAATGTTAATTCTGAGGTTGTTAACTGTCCGCTTTTGTTGTTCAGGCAGTCTTGGAGAGCACATGGCCATCCTCCACTAGGGGGGGCTACTTCCTCTGGGGTAAACTGCGCAATGTGATTCGGGGTGTGGTGCAGTTCAAACAAGTGTGGAGGAGACGGGCCAGTCATACCAAAGATGCCCATCTCTCAGGTACATACAAGTTTATGCAGAAATGGTTAAAAAGGGTTACATCTAGAAAAAATGCTCTGTATTTTATGCAGTGCATTCCATAAATATATTGCTCACAAAAATTATGGGATATTTCAAAATGAAATATCCCATAATTAAATATCCCCTAATTTTTGTGAGCATTGTATAATGGGACTGTGGTGACCTAGCAGATAAACTACTAGATATTGACCAGGGTTCACATCCCACCTCTGCCATGCAGCCACTGCTTAGGTCCCTTTAACTGACCCACAATTCCTTGGATTGTATCAGTTTCTGTAAATGTATCCATCCAGTGCAAAAATTCTAATTAATGTCTTACATGACAGTATTTCTATCTGGATGTGAAAGGGTGGCATCCAGTGTAATACCTGAGCCCCGTCTAATGTGCAGACCAGGTCAAATGTTGCTACTTACAATGCTAGCCTACAGGAAAAGAAGATATGGCCGTATTTCTATATAATGTTAGCTATACCCTGTAGGGAAAATACTTTCTTCAAAACTGACATATTAACATAAATCATAAAGAAAATTATTCTTCATGTTGCAGTTTTAGGGACTTTTTCATCTTCAAGGCATTGCATGATTCATTTCTCAGTTTCCCAAAGACATTATCTTTAATAACCTGTACATTTCAAAGCCAGTAGGCTGGATTAAATTACTGTTCATGTACTCGCAAACTTCACTGTTCATTCTCGAGTCATTGTAGAGAAACAACAAGGTAGGAATTGCTGCTTGCATAGGTCCTTTTAACAAGAGCAGTTCCCTAATTATACAAATCTTTGAAGTCTATATAAGTATTAATTTAATGTCCATACTTAAAATAGAGTAATTTGAGACATTTAAAAGTAATCAGCTCATCTCAGTAAGTAGACAGAGTAAACTGGGAATTGGTACAATACATTTTATTCTAAGTAGTTTGGAAACTTCTGCTACTCATACATCATAGCTATTGGTGATCAAGCTAGTGGTTAGAGGTAGCATTTAGCAAAATGGAGCAGTAGTTATGTCCCCTGAACAATTAATCTTAATTCTTCAGGGAGCCCACAAATCGCCATCTCAATAGGACCTAACCTTTACCAGCTTGCCTGTCAGTTCAACCAGTCATTAATGGACCCAATTAAGATGAGACCAGATAACTGCTTCCAAGACCGGCTGACTTCAGTCTGCTCATAATTTGATTCCTTATTCCCACAATGTCCCCTGCAGAAGCTCATTGTTACAGATGAAATAATAGAGAAAAATTTAGTAGACACCACTTAGAATAACTCTCATCTATTTGCTATCCAGTTTGGATATTGAAGAATAAGTCTAAGGTCAGATGTAGAAATTGTGTATGCTGTTAAAATAGTCTTTATTGGATGTAGACTTTTTTCTAATGTGCTTCTAAGTGACATTGTGTGTTACGTGTTTATGTTTACAGATGCCAGTGACCTCGACAGTGTGAGCCACGGGAGTCTGGACAGCAATAATGACTCAGCTGAACGAGCGTCTATTGACACTGACATCACAAAAATGGACTCCAGCGATGATGGATCCAGCTCAGGTATCATGTCTGATATCCAATCACTATCACTTTTCCTCCAGAGGATGCATTCAGCTTACTTTGTCTACTTTGCTCTCTTTCTCTATTTATTCTGCACAAACATTTAAGTCACTGCAGGACTCATTATATCTCACTCTGAGCATGGAGGACATTCCATTTTGCCTTCTTAAATTTTTTGACTTCTCATTTATCATGAGGCAAACCTTTGAAATGCATAGTGTGTGTCATCATATAGACGGAAAGAAGAAATAAAGGAAATGCAAGGCTGAATGACAGAAAATGTTTTAGAGGAACATAAAGCAATGCCACTCACGGAAAAGATCTGAGAAGCAAAAGCTGAGCTTTGACTGAAGAGATTCAAACGTACTTAGATTCAACCGAACAAAAAAGAAAGAATCAGTAACAGTTATATTTTAGCTTACATCTAGAGACAGACTGTGACCATGGTAACAATTTTATGCTTCAATGGTTCTCTCTGTGTGGCAGATTTTGTGGCATCCTCTGTCTTTATGTATACACGCTGTGTATCTGTGTTTGAACACATGATTCCCGTGAGAAAAGACGTATAGCTTAGTAGCTGCAGCATTGAAAAGAAAATGCACACTATATTAGATCCACTCTTTCTGTTGTCTTCTACTTTTAAAAGTCCGTTGAACCCTATTGCCAATGAAAAACTTTTAGGATTTTCATGTACGTCATTTAGATGATGCCCTTATCCAGAGCAAACTACAACTGATATAATCTTACAGTCTAAGCAATTATGGCTTAAGGATCTTGAACAAGGATCCAACAGTGCAAGCCTAGCAGTTGCAGTAGAAAAACCTAAACCTATCCAAAGACCTATCCAAGGCACTCCTTAGAGGTGATCTTGGTCTTATTTCGAATGAACTCTACTGCTTTTCACTTATAGTGAAAATAAAGTAAATTAACCCTTAAAGAGATTTAGCACTGACTTGGGTCAGCTGGACACAATTAAAACACAATTACTGACTAGAAAAATGAACATATTTATCATCCGCAAGCTTCACATTAAAGCAGTGGAGGACAGAACTAACTTGCACCCCTGAATGTACTTTTGCTACTTTTGCTCATGTAAGTGACCTGCAATTAAAGCATCCAGCAGTCTATCAAGTTAACATTTTGTTCCGAATAGTTAATGTACCCTTAGTACCTGTTCATGGTTTCAGACTGCATAGTCTGGTTTCATGAGTTTGTAAAGTGTAAAGCACAAGGTGGGCATGAAATCCTCAACAGCTCCCAGCATACATGACAAGTCTGTCAAGTGAGGTTTATTTTTTGTTATTTTACAGAAGGTTATTATTGCATTTTCTTTCGTGTCTAATTCCTGTTAATGTGTTTTCCAAACTTTATGCCAGTTGGGACATTTCTTAGATTTCCGTTAGCATATTAGGTCTCGTTATGGCCTCTTCCATTTCACTCCTTCCATTCCTGCCTTAATTTAAGCTGCTTCCCTGTTCACAGCTCTTACAAGCTAAATGAGGCAAGCGCTAACAAAGGCTCATAATTAATGAATGTGTTTTGTAACACAAGTAAGACTTTTTGGTGATTCGTTATTTGGTGAAGTAAAAGCTACTATTAATCAAAAAATGTTTCAAGAAAATGTTCTACACTAACATCTATTTTGTGTATGGCCAATAGTGCCTGAGGAAAGTGCTTGTCTGGATGGTATGTTTTTATTCTTTGTCTTTCATACTGCATGCTGAGAGTGCATCTGATCTGTGTGTGTGTGTGTGTGTGTGTGTGTGTGTGTGTGTGTGTGTGTGTGTGTGTGTGATTCACGTTGCAGGTGGACAATCAGATCAGGGCTATGACTCATTGTCTAAAGAGGAGGTGCGGATGGGGGTAGGAGAAGAGCAGGAAGTCTCTCCTCACATCAAGGAGAACAATAATAGAGACGACATCCCGAGTGAGTTGTGATATTTTATCTGTTGGAGCGGGCGCCTCCAAGTGGTGCAATCTGATATTGCAAAGCATTAATTTAAAAATGCCCTTTACTGTTGAAGGTTGTAGCTTCAGTTTAGGTGCAAATATTAACTTTAGACATGATTGTTGTGAAAATACTTTCGTTAATTTTAATATACTATTATTACTAAATATGTTCTAGTGTCTGAGAGAGGATTCAATGTTAAAAAACATTCCTCTCCTCCACTGAGGCCACTGAGGTACTTAAGCTTAGTAGAGAGTGAAGCCATACCCAAGAGACCAAACTCTTTGGACATTTTTGGAAAAACGGCCATAAGGCCCAGCACATTGAAGCTGACGTCAGGCCAGTCTGTGAATGCTGCTGAAAGCTGTGCGCAAAAGCAAGCTGATGTAGAGGAAGAAGAGTCGACAGTGTGCCCACTCAAACCTGCTGCGGAGAGGAGCACCAGCTGTACAGTTGCCATGGAGACAAGCATTAACACAGATCATGGGCACTGCAGTGTTGTGCGGAGCGTGAGCTTCAGCGGTGCTCTAGGCCACGCGACACCACGTCATATTGAAGTCGGTTTTGATCCACTGTCCCTGCTGGCAGCTGAGAACATTACACACAAAAGTTGTGATCCTGGTCAAGTGGACACCCCTGGTGCGCGGCGCCATTTGGCTGAGGAGATCCAGTTGCATATGGAGCACCTGAGCAGCCCTGTGAGTCAGCGCTCACTCAGCACAGATCTGCGGAGCACCCAGAGCCCATCGCCACTCAGCTCACCTCGCCAGTCTGCCAAGCTAGGATCACCGAGTGCACAAATTCAGCCCCAACCACGCAGCAGGCTTTTTTCCTCACCATCACTGCCAATGGGGTGCCCACGTAGGAGCAAGGAGGCAAGGCCCACCTCACTGCTGGTATCACCCTCCTCGCCCACACCTTCTGCCACCTCTTCCTTCTCAATGGACTCCCTGCTCACACCCACACTGGATGTCTTCAAAAACCTCTTTTCAAAGCTCTCCTCACAGACTTCAGTTACACAGGTGTGTGAAGAACTTTCTCTTTGTCCATGCATCTGGGTGATACCTCATGTTTTAATTACTTCTAAAAATACTGTGGCCCAATAATCTTAAGACCACTAGTGAAAATGCTTAAGAAATGCTATTTTTACTTGAATATAAGCCAGTGTTTTCATGTACAGTATCTCACAAAAGTGAATACACCCCTCACATTTTATTATCTATTGTTTTATATTTTTTCATGAATCAACACTGAAGATATGACATTTTGATCAAATGTAGTCAGTCCACAGCTTGTACAACAGTGTACATTTATTGTGCCCTCAAAATAACTTAACACACAGCCATTCATGTCTAAACCACTAGCAACAAAAGAGAGTACATCACAGAGATTGTGGATGTTAGAGACCTTGTGTTCCTCTGCTCTCCATTCGAGAATTCCCAATGCTGAGATGCTCAATAGGGTTTAGGCAAACTGTTTGTGGGTTTCCCTGTGCATCATCTTTAGAAGAGGCTTCCTTTTGGGACAACAGCCATGCAGACCA
>JAUZSU010033216.1:0-10347 GCA_034780255.1 Parotocinclus maculicauda | reverse complement strand
AATATAATTAGGTCAGCAGACAATTTATTTTTTAAAATGTAATGCAATTCATGGAGGAGAATTGGCTCCCAGTTTCTTTAAATTGTGCAGATGCCCCATTACTGCTACAGTACCCCAACACATGGCCTCGTACTGTTGAGCTGCTTTTAGCTGGAAGTCTCAGGACCTTTCAGTCAATTTGTACACACAGCTGACTTCATCACTGCATATGCTTCTAGCCAATCCCTTCACTGAGACTTGGATTACCACAGGAAACACAGCAACACCACCTACTGCTCTCTCATTCAGCTTTTCTTTCTCCATTATAGTGCTCCTAGAATGTCTGCTTGGAGCGAGGGAACAGGTTTTATTTCCTGTTTCTTTCTTTTTCATACCCAGAACTTCTCATTTCCCATTTTACGCTGGTATTGTTTTTAACATTGTTTGACATATTACATCTTTATATGGCTTTGTCAACTTTATCGATGTGCTTGTTTGCTATCCTCTCACTACTTAAACACCAGGTTTATTATTGGAACATGTATGTTAATGAATACCAATTGTTCGCAAACTGGGAACACATTCCTTTATATACATTCCTTTATTCCATGTTCCTCTATAATTAGCATACAAGTACGACAATCCACACCCATAAATAACAAATGAGGACCATATAACAAAGGCTTTGGACTCAGGAACACAGCAAATAAACAACTGTCTCAGAAAAAGCAAAGAAAAAAATATTCTAATGCTGAAATCAATGTTTTATCGAATGAAGTGCATTCAAATCAACACATTTGCTTTCAATAGTTCATAGTGGTGTTTCGAATCTAAAGTGTTTTGACAGCAAATTGCATGTAGGCTATATTAATAAACCTACAATATTACAGCCCTAAAGTTTTTTTTTGTTTTTTTTTAATGATGAGCCAACAAGCTCTTATAATGCCACTTATATAATCATATATCTATATGTCTGCCAGTCGAGCTGTGTTGAAGGATTCCACCTGGCCACAACATTTCACATCACAATTGCACATTTCCTTGTATTTATATATGCATATGCATCATTAGATCATGCCTTGATGCAAATGTGATGTAAGTACAGTAGCTACGCCCAATGACGTTTGAAAAGTAAGCTTTGGCACAGAAATTCTGTGAACTTATAGTAAGGCATTAGACTGATAATGCCATCTAAAACTCCCAGGATTATGCAGTTCACTGAGAGCTGGGGACATTACTGTCAGTAATCTCCCTCTGGAACGATTCGGCAGCCAAAAATACAGACAGCAACTGTACAATTACATGAATTACAGGACTTTGATAATACACTAATAAATCTTTTCTCTTTTGGAGTATTACACACCATAAATGTACATTGTGAGACTACGAACATTTTGAATAATGCAACCATTTATCAAAAAAATTTTTTTACTGATGATTTATGTTCAAATTAGTTCTGCTAACATTTCATGAATGAGGCCCATCGACTCTCAGCACTTCCTACTGACACTGCTGTTGCTACTCTCTGCCCAACCTCTCCAAGTCACTGGAATCTCTTCACCATGCACACAAAGCCAGTGTCATATAATCTTTGTATGACATTCTGCAGTCCCATAGAGCAATCTTCTTAGTGCTGAGAGACAACAGAGGAAAACCAGCTTGCCAACAGACCTGGCTGTGTATCGAGCACTCTCTGTTCTTCTGTCAATGGAGCCAAAATGCTTGATTTCACTCCAAAATCAACTTCTGCATCTCAGAAACCCTTAAATTGTTCTCTACATTCTCCTTTATTTTACATTTCTCTCTTTTCTGGTCAAATCCTCTTTCCTCTATACAATAAATCACTGGGCTCAGTAATTATATCGCACATCTCTTGTATTGCTGTTATGTACTCTACGTTTTACTTCTCATTTCCTCCATCGACCCCCCACTTTTCAAAATAAGTATCTGACTACCTTTCTTACATCACCTAAAAAGGTTTTGCTTCACATTAATTACATTCTTTGATTTAGAATGACATGCAGACAACTACATGAAATATAGTAAATACAAATATAAATACAGTTCCCTAGATGCAAACAAACTCTCATCGATGCATAACAGTGGTACTTGCTTCACACCAAACAATGGAAAAGCAGGGTTTAAATAACCAAACTAATGATTCAGAAACTAAACATCTAAAGTAAATCAGTAAGTCGGAAAATAAACAGCGGTGACACAGTGTGCAGGGATGACATGAAAGGAGCGATGGATGCTGGGAAGTGGGACAGGACAGTGGTCGTGACACTGGCTGTGTACAGTACATACCTCCTTTTGGTGAGATTATTGTGCCATTTTAACCCCAAAATGGCTGCTTTTAAGCGTAAAAGCAGTGATGATCTCGCTAAGAAGTGGTGAGTCATTACAATGGACACTAAATTGAAATAACGGGAGATTGGAGACTCACAAGCTGGATGCTTAGGCTAAATATGTTGGAATATACAAGCTTTTCGACATGGAAACACACTCTCAGAATGGAACTCGCTTGTATTTAAGGGACTGTATACTGTATATTAATAGGAAAGTTCAGTGTAAGTGTTCGCTTAAGTGTTGAATGCAGTTCTGTGAAACCAGTAAAACACTCATTCACACAGCCAAGTGTGGCTCACACAGGAAGTTTGTTTTACAGCTTTGGAGTCAGTTGTCAATCCTAAAGAGGCCCAGGCATACATAAGGGCCTAAAACACACAAAAGCTGCTTTTTAAAAATAGTGTCACGTAAATATGTTTTTCTATACAAACAAACAGCAGTCAGTGATTTTAATTCAAGTTGTCAAAACCATGCAATTAAACAGATTTTCATCCAGCTCAATATATTGGTGTGATTGTAGTGCAGTCCCAGATGTATTATTAGTATTGAAATGAGAGGTTAGCATTTAGCTTCTATTTATTTCAGGCTATCTTGGTACACCTGATCAACCAAAATCCAGTCCCAAGTGCAGTCGGTGAGTCCATCAGGTCCTAATGAACCCTGACTGCGTAATCACATTAAATTCCTGCGTTGGAGTGTATCACAGGACTGCATTAACTCCTCACCGCTGCAGAACAGCAGCTAGCGGGGCACTCTGGGCTTCAGACTCGCTGACAGCATCCAAAAACTTCCACAAGCAAATTCAGCCAAGACACTTCATTAAATATCAGCCAGCTGTTGGAGCAAGCATGTCTGCTGGCTTCAGAGGGAGCAGATAAGCTGCTCCCATGGAGAGTGTATGGAGGAGGAATAAGCAGGTCTGTCTGTGGCCATGCTGAAGACTCAGATTGATTGTTCTGAGACACTAAGGCCCAGCACAAGCCTTTATTCTGCTTCAGGACAGCATTATTTCTCTCAGGAGTTGGTGCGCTCTTCATAATATTAGAACCCATGTTTTCCTCATACTCCATACCCTGATAAGAAAAAAAATCCATAAGCACGCATTAAGGTTAGCCTCACAATAATCACACAAGAGTGTGGAGGCATTAGAGGCTGCATTAGCACTTTTATTTGTGAAATGTGTTATTGATGATGACTTTCTAGTAAAGGTGTGTGGGAAGTGCATGAATAAGTGATATTATTTAAAATAAAATTAATTTCTTGCATAACCACATCATTAAGTAATACCACAGCACTGAATAAGTTCACACGTCTCCATCTAAATCTAAAAAAATTTGTACTTTTATACATTTTAAAATAGCCAGAAACACAGATTTGCTACAGTTCTACGAATGTAAGCTTATTCAGCACATTCGGGTACAGCAGTTTGAGAAGGATCAAATGCGACTGCACAAATTTGACCCAGATCATTACCATCACTCCTGTGTGCGCACCGGACATGGTTCGGGGCGTCCCTAACCAAATTGCAAGCAGCCTGTAGCATTTGATCCAGCTCAAAAAGTTGAAGCATAAACCGAACTAATGAAAGCTTCCAGTCTGTTTCCAATGCAACCCCTCCCTCGCTTTTTCTTGCTGTGCAGTGTGCATCACAGTGTGCATGGCTCCATTATAACAGATTTTATTTCACGGGAGGCTTTGGTGGGGTGAAAATGACAGTGAATCTGCATTATCTGGCTTCTGTTGTTCACGATGCACACAGCTTTCTGCTCCATCGATTGTGGGCACTGGACGGTGTCATTAAATCCGTCTTGCTGAGAAGAGAAATGGTTTGTGTATGGATGGTCCTTGCCTCTGTCATCAGTAGGGCCAGTGGCAATGAAAATCAATACGCAAACCACAGTTTGCTGACAGTTTACTGTAATGTGCAGAGAAAATAATGGCGTGTCTGACTTCCGCATTCTTACATACTGTGTAAATGAGCTCTTTAGATACTGAGAAACAGCAAGCAAGCTGAATTTTTAAACTTCCTTGAAATCCCTTGTCAATTCAAAACACAAGTAAAAATGTTGCTGAACAGGCAATCGTTTCTTTCTTAATCACTGCTGCTACTGGGTTATCATTGTATGGGGATCCCCATAACTCCTCCCACCAAACAAAAAAATAAAAACACCCAAAACACCACCACCTTCAAATACTTCTTGTTCCAGGTTGTGGTGCCTTCGGCCCATGTCCTCACAGAACACAAATATAAATGCCCCCTCAATGATGCCAGTCCATGCCATGGTTGGGTAGGGGTGATCACCCATCCTCATCTGCCTCTGCATGTCTGCCTATGACGTCTGTCCTAATTTCCCTATGTAAATGGGCTAGCTACTTAAATCCCCAGCCTAGCGCCCTTCTTTGATTTTACACTTCCGCATATAAATTATAGAACATACTAATAACGATACCTAATGATGTCCATATGCTTATGGCCAGATGAGAGCTGCTTTATTATTTTTATCGAGGATTCTACTTCCATTCATCATTCCACAGTCAAAGACATTCTAGGAATCAATAATACAGCATTGTTGAGCCATTTCCACTCATCCTAAGGATAATTTCACATGCTCCCACGTAAATACTAGGTCTGACTACTATTGATTAACTGATTAGCTGTCCTGATTAATTCAAACAAACATGTGGGAATAAACGTGCCACTTTAACCACACTCGTTGCGCCTGGAAACATCATTACCAATTGATTGGGACTCTATGGACAAAAGTCCAGTACATTTTCCCAGAAAACCTTTTTTTTTTTACTGAAATGGATCTCTACTGCCACCAAATGGACAGGAAACAAACTTTTCTTTCTTTTTTTCACTTTTTTTCTTTGCACAGCTAAACTGTGGAGAAGAAAAGCTTTCTTAATTTAATAAAAAAAAATTATTTGACATTAACTAGGCAGGTTTTTCTTGCAGATTCATGGGCCCATTTTTGGCACCATTATTTTAAAATATTGTTAACTTTGAAGATTTGAAGATTTGAAGAAACCAGTCAATATTGTTTGATTTTATTTAATGGCTTTTATCACTATACAACAAATTATTGTAGCCTAAACAAAAGAAAATACACACAACTCTTATGGAAAATAGGCCAAACTTAAAATTGCTTAAATGGCTCTAACAAGAAAATCATTGGTTAGAAAATTGGCAAGGACTAAAAATATGCACTCCTGATACCTGTGCCATCATTTGCTCATTCACTGAACATTGCTGCAGCAAACTGTTGGGGGAGAATTTGGAAAGAGGGGAATTCACTTACAAATTCTTGTTGTTTACAAACATAAAGTCATCATGCCATTATTTGTCTTATTTAAATAATCCTGGTCAGAGTCACAGGAATGACGGTGCTTATCAGGCAGCACAGGGCCCAAGACTGGAACAGCACTAGACAGGGCACAAACCAAGGGCACTTTGGAAACACAGATCTCTGGACTGTGGGAGGAAACCAGAGTAATCGTAGTAAGGCCCAACAGACATGAGACAAACATGCAAACTCCTCACAGATGGAGTCCAGGGTCAGGACTGAATCATGGACCTCGGAGCTGTGAAGGGACAGTGATAAGCACTGCCCCACCATGCCATCCAACATAATGAAAATTTTTAAATATTCAGTGCAAAACCCAAACTACCACATTGTGGCTTGGTGTTTAAAATATACTGCTAAACTGTTAAAATGTAGAGAGCAGTGTATATATTTATCTGTGTTTTTGTTTATCCTAGTCACTATTAGGCATTCTGTCACAGTTCATCAGGCGCATAATGTTTTCTGATAAGAGTCCAAACAATTAATCCTATAAAGAACAATTGGTCTCACACTAAACATAAAACTGGGGGATTTTTTCAACCACTCAGTTTAAAACCATTAAAATAAGTAAAGCAATATTAATTTTGCAGTTTGAGATTTGTCCAATTGTATACCTAGGAGTGTAAATGAAATTGTGGTCATGTGTTAAAGATTAGGCACATTTCAGTTATTATCATAACAAATAATAATTTCCATATTTACTCAGAAAATGAGGCATGATTTGGAACATGGCTTTTGTAATAAAGGACAATGGCAGTAATGAGATGCTCTGAATGTTTGACGCTGAACTCTGGCTTTCTGTAATTCATCCACAGATATGCTCACTTTTAATTAGCACTTTGCAGAGGGGCCTTTATCAGTTCTGCACTGGTCCTTAATGAGATCTTATCTTAGTTATATACTTGTCTCACACTGACATACCCACAGCTCTAAAAGTCAACAGTGATTACACTGGCTCATACTAACTCAAAATGTCAATCCTTAGTAAGCCTTGATACTCCGCAGAAATCAACATTGTAATTAATTTAATCTCACACTCCCTGTACTTCTCCTTCAGTTTCATTCAAACTACATATTCAAACTGAAATCTGCGATCTTTGTTAAACTAAAGGTTTCCAAACAGTACTTAAATTACGTTTAGAACTCACTCTCTATAGTGTAAAACAAATGTGAAATATAAGAAAACATGCTGCAACAGTATTTTGTATTACAAATATAAAAACCCGAAATATAATTGTGAGCCAGTGTAATCCCACTATGCCCTATGCCAAAGTATTTCAACTACAAAATACCTATCAGACTTTTCTAGCAACATGGGTCATTAAAGTAATTAAACATTGATACAAAAAGTGTGAATTAAAAGGCTTTTCCAAGCTTTCCCTTAGATAAAAAGAAGTGGCTGAAAAAAGGGACTAAATAAGGAGAGAACAGAGAAGAAGAGCAAGAGAGAAAAAAGAAAAGGCCATGAGAGAGGGAGGGAAGACACTAGACTGTGACGTCCTTGTGTGTGTCAGCTAGCCATTGTGCTGATAGATGCTAATAGTTTTCACTTCACTGATCTCCACAGGCAGAGGCTCCCATACTACCGCTCCATTAATATAGTCGATCTCTCACTCCCACACACACACACACACACACATCTTTCACCCCTCATTAACATGCCCAACCTTGCAAGAGGCAGAAACTGAAACAAATCATCCAACAGCAATGTAAAACACACTAACACTATTCAAACACACTCATGCACACACCCCTACTCATTGCACCAAGATTTTACAGCTCCTGCTTTACAGGCTCTATCTTATACTTATCCTCATCGCATCCAAAACAGTAAGACTTGTACACCCTTAGTTATTTGCAAAATGCTAATACAGCTGTCTAACAGAGCAAGGCTGTTGCTATTATTGTTATTATATTCAAAAGTCCCTGAAAGAACTCATAGTATATGGCTAATCATATACACTCATCAATCACTCCTTGTTTCTCTAGTCACGGTCCATTTTTATCAGTTCCAGTTACCATATGATAGCACTGTTGTTCTACAATTACAGACTGTAGTCCATCTGTTTCTCTAAATACTTTGTTCGTCCCCTTTACTGTGTGAATGGTCAGGACCCCCACAGAACCAGCACAGATCAGATACTATTTAGGTGCTGGACAAAAATCAATCATCTAAACAGCTATAAAAACAGAAACATACGCACAAACTCCAATCTCCTTGATATTGCTCCATCCTTTTAACGCAGCAGGATGTTGCTGTTGCTCTCATAGTATTGAAAACAGATACCAGTCATCCGACAAAGACAGTAACACATGAGCACACTTACTGTTCTGTACACTGCGCCCTGCTATTACAGCTACTTTAGCACACTGTGCTGTTGCGTCTGTCCTAATAGGAGCTGAAAACAGATACTTGACAGGACTACAAATTACACTAACCAAACACAATACTGTTCAGCACACAGTATCCCAGTCATTACATATTACGTATACTATGCTATCACAAGCTCCTTTATTCACTCAGTGTGTCCTGTAACGTTGTAATAACAGTGTCGTGCCGCCTTTGTTGACCAGTGAATGGTTTGAGAGCTTCTCATTGTGTCACTACAACTAACGCTGCAAATTATCATCCGCTGATCTCAATTCCCCTACAACTCTGCCTTTATGACTCTATGTTGAGTGTAAGGTTTATTTTTTTATGATTAAGTGCTCAATTTCAAGTGCTGATTTTACTCAGTGAGTCAGAGACATGAATGAGAGCATCCCATCAGTGAATCAGACCTCTTGTGGATTGAGATACCTGCTTTAAATCACCCTGGACAGCAGAGACTGAAGAGCTGCAGGACCTGCATAGTCTACTGCTAAAGTGGACATCATTTCAGGGATACTCTGCTAAATTGTGACAATCTCAGCGCTAACTTGCATGTCCTGTCATTCAAATCACAACATTGCTCCCACCCTGCCTTCAATACATGTACAATTTTGTGTTAAAGTGCTAGGAAGCAATTAGATTTTATATACCATTGCCAATATATGCTTATTTCTCTGTTCCTTTATTATAATACAACCAGAAAATAAAGGAAATTTGCAAACAGCAAAAAAACATCTAGGTTACAGTGGAAATACATATTAAAAACCTTAGTTTAGACTCATTCAACCTCAGTAACTACTATCCTATCTCTAATCTTCCGTTTAAGTCTAAAACTGTTAAACGAGCATTCAGCTTCAGCACTACCTAGAGAGCAGCATTTTTTTCAGACCATTGCAGTGTGGATTGCGTCAGTATCCCGGCACTGAAACTGGCTTAACTAAGGTCATTATTGCTCTTCTTATATCTGCAGATGCTGATCTTGTTTAGCTTGATTTGAGCACAGCCTTTATATCACCCTTTCCTCTTGTCAAGATTGCGTGAGCTGAGAGAAAACAGTTCATTACTCTTGCAGACTATATTCCTTCAGTTCCTCTTTCACACAAGGGATTCCACAAGGTTCTGTGCTTGGACCTGAGCTATTGTTCTTCTTATTATTTTGGCTGCTCTCATTAGGGGTCATCTTGATCCACATGTTAGATTTGACAGATTTCAAGCTGGATGCCCTTCGTGATGCAACCCTTTCCAGTAATTCGTATGACTCGCACCTTTGTTGTTCTTCATTTATATACTCCCCCTTGGATCTTACATCATTTTAAGCTGGACTCTCACTGGTATGACTCATGATTGATCGTAGCTGGAAATCCATTTCAAATTTACTCCTCATGCATTTGGAAGTCTTTTATCAGAGACCAAATGCTAAATGAAGCTTTTTATACTAGTAATAAGACTGAACTCGTTCTCATTAACTATGAACTGGTTTAGTAACACTTGCCATTGATGGCACTGCTGCAGTCTCTGCTGTCAAATCGCTTCCTGTAAAGCACAGCATACATTTTAAAATGCTGCTGCTTATATAGAAAGTTTATGTAGAAAAACCTTTCCCACACCAACCTATTAGATATCTTCTTGTTCCCTCAGGTCACCTTCACCTGGCTTACTAGTTATTTCTCCATCCACTCTCTGTAGTTTTGGTGATTAAGTCTCCAGATATGATTTACTTCACAGTTTAGTATATCAATGTTCAATTTGAACAATTTTTATATGCAATTAATAAATCATTCTGTATTGTATGAGACATATTTAAAATATATGTGATGACAAGAAAGCGAGTGATTAAAACAACAACATATTTTGTCTAGAATTCTGTCAATTATCTGTAGTTTCCCATGTTGGCAGAATCACTGCCTTCATCATACCTTCTGAAAGCCAATTCCTGATGGTCGTGCAGAAACACTACATAAATTAGATGCCTCTGAATGGCTCTGTTCTCTTCAACACTTCATTGTGCTTTGCTAATTGATATCCTGCACCTTAATCAATGGAATGTTTCACCATCATCATTCCACGTAATCTTAGTCATTAACATGAACTTAAATGTTCCTTTGCTTTCTTATGCATTTTATATACAGTCGACTCCGGTTAATTAGACCACCGGTTAATGGGACTAGTCACTTATTCGGACCAAAATTCCGCTTAATTGGACCAAAGAACGTGAGAGTAAATAAGAATTTATGCTTTTATCAAAGGTCAGGAAATCTGAAAAGTTGTGTTGACAAGAGCAAAACCAGCGGGAGGTGAACA
>JAUZSU010033205.1:0-10347 GCA_034780255.1 Parotocinclus maculicauda | reverse complement strand
GTTTAAAATAGAGCTTTTTGGTTTAAAGTATACCATCTGAGACACATGATGGTGGTTTTGCTGCATCTGGCACAGAACAACCTTCTGTGAATGTATCTCGAGGGAAAGTGGATCATGCAAAGCAACACACAAGTTGGTCTACAAAAAAAACTGAAGACTAAAGTTTTGTAATGTCAAAGTATTTTTATTTATTGGATTTTTATAGTAATGAATTTTTAAAGTAATAAATGCAATGAAGCTTATTTGTACTCGTTAAGAGTCAAATACAGCAAGAACAATTGTGATTAATAGCAATAACAAAAATGGTGCAATTATCATCGTTACATTTTTTAAAAACGAGTTTATGCTTTAGAAGGTGAAAATTCAGTTTGACTAAAATGAACTCAAGGTTGAACAGAGCTTCATTTTACATCATCATTCATAACCAATTATTTTCATCAGCTTTTCACAATAACCAACTTATTCACTTCACTTTTGTTTCCCCTGTTTGTAGATCAACTTTATTTTCCTTTTCAACATCGTCAGGATCCTAATGACAAAGTTAAGAGCTTCAACGACATCAGAAACCATTCAGTACAGGTAGGTTGTCAAAGGAGATAAGATCAAATGAACTGAACTAACTAACTTCTTCTGGAGTTTCTGTGAAAATTTAGTGTTATTATATTGTATTGGGTCACAATTAAAAATAATAATAGGCAAAAAAATATGCTTAATGGAGGCGCTGTCAACTCGTCAACGTGTTTGTGATCCGGCCCGGTCAAAGCCGTTGTAAAGTCTGCATGTTCTTCCTTCGTCAGCATGGAATTTGCTGGGGATTTGAAACACCTCACTGTCACTGCTGGATGGAAAATAATCTACCAACCAAAAATGTCCACGCACCAGCATCTTGTGAGCACTGATGAAGGATTAGAGGATGACAAACACAAAGTCGAATAAAGTGCACAGTGTGTGCACGCCATGTTTAAAAGGCCAAGCAGCACTGTTGTGTCCAATTGTTCTTGCAAATTGCACACTAACACACCATCACCTAATCAGTGATGGTCTTGTGGGGCAATGACAATTAGAGAATTGATTACAGGGGACTAACCAAAGGGAACTACAAAGGAACTGATCAAAAAAACATGGAATGTAGAAACAGAGGTGTACCTCAAAGTGACCGGTGAGGGTATGTTTATTAATTAGTTATTTATAGTATAGGTTTATTAATGTGTGATGCTTAAAAGAAAAAAAAACGTATTTTCATGTTCCTGTAAAATTGTGTTTTGGAACAGGAACATACTTTTGTGAATGTAATAATTCATGAAAAGTCTTCAATTAGTATAAGAAATAATAATAATTTCCATATAGAAAAACCATACACATATTAACCAACACAGTATTTGCATGAGTCTGGAATAATTCATCTTTGAACATTTTTAAATGAGCTTTGTATAAAATAAAAAATAAAACAGTTCTTTCATTTGAATGTATGAATATGAAATTACACTGTCTCCTAACGTGTATAATAAATATTAAAAGTTTCAGTGCAAGCAAACCACATCCCACATGTCAGTCATCCCATCGATACTTTGCAGTTATGATTCATATTTGTACCTGTAGCAATCCATGGGGGTTTGAGCCAAATTTATCTGTGTCACTATCCTGATTATTTAGATTGACATCCATCTTAACAATACTGGTCAAGAGCATGGACATTGTATCTATAACTTACAAATGATGAGAGGATTCATTTAATGTGGCAATCATCTCACAGCTGTTATGAAGCACTGTCTTTTGAAATAATTACAATGTAGGGTTGTGATCAAGCCTTCAATTACACTTGAGCAACAGCAGCACTTGGCAAATACTTTGGGCTTGACCCTTCTATAGTCTGAAAAATTGTCTTTTTGGCAGATGGTTTAGCAGCGAATGCTAGGTTTCCTTGAGCCCCTTAACCTTCAATGCCCACCCTTTATGTTACATGCCTTACCCACGATTTGAACCCACAAAAACCGGGAACTGTCATTTCCCGCAAAAGTCTCTTACCAAGAGCCACTTAATCGTGTTTTAACTGTATGACATGAGTGGTTTCTAAATGATTATTTGGGTACAGTTAATCTTGTTAGTAATACCTCGGCACATTGCCTAGAGGTAAGCATGGAGGCTTGCTGTTCTGTTCAAAGGGATTCTATAATCAGACTGGACAACCGGCATCAATCTGATTTGGTGCTACGTCTTAAAGAGCACACCACATCTGTTAAACGTCTGACAAAAAAAATTAGCTATGACATTTCAGTCAGGACGTGAGCTTCTTTTGATCTGTAAGGCTGCATCTGGGTATTACTGGGGCAAGATTTAACAGCTGCATCACATTTCTCGCACCAAAGCACAGCTGAATTATTTAATAAATGTCTCCTAAAGGACTTCCTATCAGTTCCAGACTGTAAATCCCATCAGCTTTCTAAATTTCATAATTTAAAGCCCTGTAGACCTTAAAATTAAAGATGGCAGGTGGAGCTAAAGATAAATTCGTAATTCATTTTGCAGTTTGGGTTAACATTCTGTTTGAAAAGGGCCACATTTGGTGGCTGATTCTATTTACCAATTTTTTTGGTTTGTTTTAAACTTCTGTCAAAATCTGATCTAATATAAATTCTATATTTATTATATCTATATAAATTATATCTAAATTAAATCACACAAAAAAGCCACAGACTCGCTGGCTATTAGTACCAAGGTACAAAGGAGATTTCCCCAATGCAAGCGGTTGGACTATAAACAAAATAAATCAACCACATTTTAAATTCAAATCTACCAATTGTTGGAAATGTCCATATATTTAAGGCCTTAGGTCTTAAAAACAGTTTTTGACTTGTTAATCCTTTACTAGCAATGAAAGAAATGTGTTGTATTGAGTTTCCATCCATTCATCCATTATCTTCTGCTTAATCCACATGGGGTCGCAGACCAGCCACTGCCCACTTGGAAACTCTGGGCGCAAGGGCAGGAACAACCTAGACGAGGTTCCAATAGATTGCAGGGCACACACAACAGTTATGCATTAGGGCAACTTTAGATACGCAAATTAACCTAACACGCATGTCTTTGAGTAAACCCACGCAGATATGGGAAGGACATGCAGACTCCACAAAGAAAGGACCCAGGCCTCTCCACCCTGGGATTAAACCCAGGACCTTCTTGCTGTGAGGCAGCGGTGCTACATTGTATTGAGTTTGTCGTGGATAATCAACATATTGGAAATTGGCCAGGAGAATGCTTGCATAAGACTTCATCAGCTAATTCTGTGGCACGTTGTGGAAAATCTGAATTGCTTAACTAATACCTGATCAATAACCCCCAAACACAACCCTGTTTATCACTGACCACATATCTTAATAGCTGATAGAACTGTATTAGCAATTTAGAAAGTGATTCAGCAATTCAAATTAAAAAGCAAGTACCAGCCATTGGTTAAACACATTGCTTGGAGAAACTTCAGATAAACTTCAGATTGGCATTACAGAAGTACTACTGCAGTAGTTTTTGCTTGAAAATGTTTAATAAATTAGAGAGAATCCTACATAAAAAGGTCTTTAATAATAATTCTGTTGATTGTGTAGGAAAGCAGTGAAGGCCACTCTGGTTTTGCTTCCCCTCCTTGGCATCACCTACATGCTGTTCTTTGTCAACCCAGGAGAGGATGAGATCTCGCAGATCGTCTTCATCTATTTCAACTCTTTCCTCGAGTCTTTTCAGGTAAGGTTAACCCTAACTCAGCATTTTGCAATTCGTGCAGGAAGGACAGAGCGCATGCATGAACCGTGTATAACAATGGAGTCAACAATTTTTAATTGGAACAGCCTTTGTTATTTGCCAACTGTAAATAAAATGTATGCCTAATTAGAGCAAAGCTAGCTTATCTATTTGGGGAGTCGTTCATTTGCATTTTGCTAGTTGTGCAGATCAGTTTCTTGAGAAGCCAGGGTGTTTTTTTATTCACCATGGACTGGATTATTGAAATATTTACATAATTGTCACCCTGTTCTCTTGTCAGCCTAAAAAGCCATAATGTATCCAATCTGACTTGACCTCACTGTTCATTGCTGTTTGATTGTGAAAGTGATTAATTCATTAATCTCTGCTTTGTGCAACATCTTAAGTAGTGACCTGTGTTAACATGTAAAACATTGACTTATTGACTGCATTTTGTTTGTTTTTCTTGGATTTGTTCAATGAATGAGAAGGATGATTCCTTCACTAAAAATATGTAACATTTACACTACAGATGTTTGCAATTGATAAATTTAGGTCAGTTATTATTATTTCTGCATTTGCAAGACGTTGCGTGTGGCATGGATTTAAAATAGGGTAACCACACATGTAGAGACAACTGTAGAGTTGGAGGAATGCAGTTGGTTTAAATGGCACATAACAAGAATAAAAGTAAATTAAGTCATACCTTGTTTCTTCTAATTACACAGTTTAAGTACTGTATATTGTTATATTTTGTGCCATAATCTATACTTACTGGCCATTTCATTTTACCGGGCTAGTAGCGGGTTAATCTCACTTTTGGCTTCAGAACTGCCTTCCTTCTTAATGGCATAGATTCAACAAGGTGCTGGAGATTTTGGGCCATATTAACATGGAAGCATCAGAAACTTGCTGCAAATTTGTTGGCTGTACATCCATGATGTGGATCTCCTGTTCCACTACATCCCAAAGATTGAGATCTGGTGATTCTGGAGGCCATTTAATTGAGTAAACCCATTATCATGTTCAAAAAAACAGTTTAAGACTATTTTTGTGACATGGTTCCTTTACCTGCTGTAAAGTTTCAAACAATTCTAAGTTGGTATTAAGGGGCCGACGTTTGCCAAGAAAATATCCCCTACGCCATTACACCCTAACAATCATTTTTCTTTTGCCCATTCTGATGCTCGGTTTGGACTTTAGCAGGTCATCTTGGCCATATGTGTTAAGGAGCAGTTGACCATGTGTACTTAATGTACCTAAAGTGGCCAGTGAGTGTAAATTACATGGACTTATATTTATGGTTGCCCAACCTCAAAGCATCTCATTCAATACCTTCGGTATAAATGGAGTTTCTTGGCCGTATTTATTGTCTGGAACTGATGTTGACCTGGCTTAGATAAAAGCTCAGGGTCCTCTGCATTCCAGTCATGTTCCGTCTTAAATTAGTCAAACCATTGTTATAGGCTTTTTTGTTTTAAGGAGAACCTGTCCAGCTGCTACTGTTTATGTATGAAGCTTGCTTGTATGCTTTAAATTCTGAAACCTTTAACTGAAATCACTAATTATTTGGTTAAATCATGTTCAGTAGTATATGATTGTATTACAAGAGAAATACAAGCATTTTCACATTGTCTAGTTATAAAATTAACATTAAGGTAATGTTAACGCACAAGGTGGTCGATGAAATAACCTGTTTTTCATTTTCTTAATTTGTCTGCAAGTAATTTATTTTATATAAAGCATGCGCACCCTTGTTGCCTCGTTTCACATGAAATGCCCCTTAAGATGTCATCATCTTCCTCTCTCCGCTCTTCTCTCCAGGGCTTTTTTGTCTCTGTGTTTTACTGCTTCCTGAACAGTGAAGTAAGTAAACTATTTTGGTCCACATTCCTCTCTCACTTTGTGCTTCCTTCCTATAACAACCTTCACTCAGTTCACGCCAACAGCAGCATGTTTGCAGCATGTACCCTGGGGAGGATGGTGCTAAAAACACACTTGAAGTCAAGGGTGTCCAATGCCTAAAGTGCAGCGCAAGCTATAGTAATCTGGCCAGATTCCCTCTGTCTGACCTAGTCAGTCAATAGGATCATGCTGACAAACAGCACAGTCATAAAATATTCATCCATGTGAAAGATAATACTGAATAATAATGCACAGAAGCTTTTTCAGGAACACATGCTGAAAACCGATACTTTAGAGTACTATCTGGGCTAAATACTTTTTCACTAACTACTGGTCAAAAGTATATTTTTATTTATGGATTTGTCTACATTCATTTTCGGGGCATTAATGGCATTTGCAGCATTTAGCAGCCATCCTTATTCAGAATATTATACTGTATTATACATTTATTATTCAATTACAATTTTTCTATAACAAAAATGGAATTTTGGAATTTTATACTAACTGTGGTTATTGTATAGTTAACCAAGATTCTAAAATGAATATGCTTATAACAGAGATGTAGACTTCACAAATTCAGTAGTCAAGTGTTTTTAACCCATAAAAACACATAACCATATATAACAGTAGTAATAAAGATATCATAATGATCATTCAAAGGTTTGAGGGGCAGCAGGGTGGCACAAGCGGTTAGTACAGAGCCTGACAGTGCAAAAAAACTTTGGATAAATCCAATGGTAAAACCTTTGTAAGCCATGGCAGAAATAACATTGTAAACATGTCATTGATTTCTTTCCACAAAAAACATGGATACCATGCCATGTTTAAGGGCCCTACTCAGTGGCCCAAAAGTGGTAGCTTGGCAAAAGTTTAGTCTTCTGTTTATTAATCCAGAGACTGTTCCGGATAATCAAGTGTATAGCAATGCACATGGTTTGGGAGAATAAACTTGGTGGAAATCATTGCTGTGAAAGGGCAAATGAATATTTCAGTTACCTGGCATGCTAGCTGTGTTACAGAAAGCTACATTTACCATTATAGAAATAACAAGAGCTAATGTGCAAACAGTGGCTCACAAACTGAAGTTTGACATTTTTGGAAGCAATTCCAGTACAGGTATGTGCTGTTTAACGACCATCCAATTAAAGTCTGTTGCTTTATCATTCATAATAAATAAAAATCTGTCTTAAATACATATAAAAAACTTCTGAATAACAGAAAACTAGTATGAGCAAACCCATGTGACACCTGCAGAAAGAAAAAAGAATTGCAGTCTTTAAAGCAGTAAAAAGCATTACTTTCAAATAAAAAAAAGTAAATAAAGATAAGAATGACTGTATTGCACAGTTCTGTGCTGAGCATTAATTAATACTCTGGTTTAAAATAAAGCATTATGTGCAAAGTATCTAGATTACTATGCGACTATGATCATGTGTGGCCAATGATCATTTTGGTCATTGTTCTCTTTGACAGAACATAATGCAGGCATAGCGCTAAACAGCATACCGCTGGATTCATTATCAGGAGCATCATGGATTGGGTTTCCATGGCCAAGCAGCCACACAAAAGCCTAGGATGGTCTTGTACAATGTCAAATAAGAAATCAAGTGGTTTAAAGCACAGTGGAAACTTTCTTTAAAGAGATAAATGACGCTTCAGAATCTGACAGTCTATTAGTTAATGGCCACTCGATTGTGGATAATTGCGGTTTTGAAATGGTTCCATTTAATTGTTGTCCCTTTATTACAAGTAACACAGCGATTTCAGGGAAAGAATACTGACTTGTGACAGCAGTGGACACTAAGTAGACCGGTACTGGATTACTAAATGGATATAACTATAATAAGCTCACCCTAGCTGCCTCTGTTCGACTATTAAAAATGGCACTTAACCTGCTCAGATCAGTTGTAAGTCACTCAGAATAAGGGACAACCGTTTAATGCTGTAAATATAATATAAATGAATGTAAGCCAAGGCGTATCACCTAATCAGTGCCAGAACCTTCAATATGGTTGTGTGACTGAATTGCAGTGAACCTCTGCAGTGATTTTCCAGTCTTTAGCCTTCCCAAATGCTGTTATTGTAGAAAATGGGACGCTGTTCCATAGCCAATGGATTTGGTCAATGATGTTTAAGAAGCACTGACAGTGTAGTGTACCTCGTGCTTACCGTACACATAAGAAATTCCCTAGAGTCTTTAGTGTGGGATTAAATGAGCAATTTACCAAAGGGTCACCCTGAATCAGATACCGAAACCGTGGTACGAAACCAAACCAAGCCATGCTATCTATTACCAGCCTCACTTCGAGAAGACAATCGATGTGTCAATGATCAGACTCATCCGCTCCCATACCTACACTTGAAATACGAGCTAAATACAGTCTGAAACTAAACTAAAAGTAAATGACAAATTGTAGAGTCAAGGTGGCACTTTACAAATTATTCTGCAATTAAATAAGACTTTTATTGGACTTGAGTAAAAAATACAGGAAAATTGTTTGCAATTGTAGCATCTGCCAGCTTCCTTGGGATTGACCAAAGAAGAAATTGAAATTGGAATTGACCCTCGTACATACAGGAATCAATCTTTTTAGAATGATATCAGCCTTAAAAATCCTTATACTGACTCTTGCATGCAGAAACCATTTCCCCATTGTGTGTTTTGTTTTTAGTTTTGTTTACATAGTCCCTGTGTTTTCTGTTGAATCTTAATAAAAAAAATATTTTAACATTTCTAAAACAACAAACCCACAGTTTGGTGTCCTGAAACTTTTGCACAGTGCTATATATATTTTTTTAATTCTAAATATATTTTCTTAACATGGAAACATTACCATACTAAGGAAATGAACATGTCTTGGCTAAGAACACAAATGTGTAAGATGAACTACATTTCCTGTAGTGCTGTGAGTTAAGGTTATACATTTACATATAATCATTTAGCAGATGCTGTTATCCAGAGGAATTTACAATTGATAAAGTATTTCTGTATTTAACTTAAGGAAATGACATTAGTCTTGTATTTTATAAATAAAACGCTGAACTGTAATAATTTCAATTGCTGCTTAAAACAAACATTGTTTGTGTACAGAGTAGGAATTAGTTCCAAAGATTAAGTAATCAAATACTTGGCAAGCTCCATATGAAATGTTCCTTGGGGCATCAACAATTACACAGCACTGCTGTACTTGTTTCTTTTAATCATAAAAAATACCCATGTGAAAGATTAGCAAAACAACACGTTTTTATGCATGTTCATATTACACTGGTCTACAGCCAAATTGCTTCAGACATGGAAAGAGTTGAACCTAACTTATTTTGAGCTGCTGAAAACTAGAATGATGTTTAAATTTTGATATTGGCTCTAATTTGCATAATACAGGTGTGCGTAGATATTTCTTACAGACGAAGATTGCGAAGCAAGATTTTAATTAAACTTGTATCACTCAACTCTCTATATGTCTATATGTCTTACATTCCCCCTCTATCAGTCACAAAGCCAGCATTTTTACTGTTCAACATATATTACCGTTCAGCTCTTCAGTGATGCCTCGCATTTGTATTAATACAGCAGATAATTTCTGCCTTAGCTGTGGAGAGGTGACGTTTGAGTCACAAAAGCAAGGTGCATAAAATGTGACCAACATCAATGGTGCCTCTGTGCCTCTAGTCTCCAGGGTGGCTACGCAAGGAATTGCTGTTTGCTATTTGAATGGGCCATTCAAGCAAGAGAAGAATGCTACAAGAAAAAATAATAGCCACTCAAACATTTAGGAAAAAAATGTTCTTTATCCAGCACTTGTTAAGAAACATTGTTATTAAGAAATGAAAAAATATATATATATTTCTGGACTAGAACATTTTTTTATTTTTTTGCAGACCAGTGTTATTGCCTCTAGGATAGTTGGCACACTTTACACCATCAAAAAGATGGTGAATAATTAAATTTTAAGATATAAAATCAAATGTTTAATTAAATGCAAGATTGCAACATTAAAAAAAAAACATCAATGCCATCAGAGGTGGCCGAAGTACACACAGTCATTACTTAAGTAAGAGTTAAAGTGTAGCTTATGTTTTACTCAAGTAGACATAAAAGTATTTCCTTATAAACCCCTTCTTCTAACTCCATTTTTGAAACAAGATGTCATATACTGAAGACAACATCTATGGCAGTGAAGTTACATAATGGTGTGTACTACAACTGAAAACTACTACTGAAATACTACTGCAAAAATCATACAGGTGACATTATCGACTTTAGCAAACCACCGTCACAAAATAATAAAACATCTTCAGACATGAGGAACCAAAATATTCAAACACTCTGGATTTTTTAAATAAATGCTTATTTATATTTATAATACACCACTCATAACTAGACATGCCAATATTTAGTAATGCAGTAAATCATGATATTTGATTCAAACAACAGATATAATCGACTATTTGAAACGCTATCACTGCACTTTAGCCAAAAAACTGCAGCTTCACCAAATTTAGGGCAGTTTGAACTCTCCACTACATGACTTTATTTTAAAAATATTAATAAGCTATTGTGTCATTTTTGGTGTGTGCACCTTTGTGCCAGTAGTATCGCATCAACCTAGGTTTCTAATTTGCCCTTTATTAGATGTCTAACTAAAAGTTCATAAATAAAAATAGAAAGATAAAACAAATAAGTAGATTAATAAAATATGAAGTAACAAC
>JAUZSU010033204.1:0-21894 GCA_034780255.1 Parotocinclus maculicauda | reverse complement strand
CTTTTTTCACATGGTCATAATGGGGTATTTTGTGTAGAATTTTGAGGAAAGAGATTAATTTAATACAATTTGGAATACGGCTGTAACGTAACAAAATGTGGAAAAAGTGAAGCGCTGTGAATACTTTCCGGATGCACTGTACATTATGTATGTTTAGATACAGGATTAAAGGATTATGTTGCATACAGAGGGCTGAAATAGCACAACAATAAAGATACTGGACAACTCACCAAAGTGCCAGCAAGTCAAGAGAAGCTGATGGGCCCTTAAACAAAGCACTTAACCCTTGCTTGTTTAGTTTTACCATGTAATATTGCCAGTTGTAAGTGTCTCTTAGTAATGTCTGCCAAACAACTAAATATATAAACAATTTACATCATTTAGCAGACACTCATCCACAACGAATACACTGGATACAGTAATACAAATCAAGAAACTGTGGGTTAAGGGCCTTGCTCACGGACCCAACTGTGGCAGCTTGAACCTTGGACCATCTGGTCTATAATCCAGTACTTGAACAATGAATTAAATAAACACAAGTTTATACGACATTTGCAGGGAGAATATAGTGTTTCCACAAACGGCACTGGGTTCAAGCCTTGGGGAAAATGCAGGGCTAAAACATAACATACCAAACATTACCAACACAACATAACATTTCCATACAGTTAAGAACATACTTTTTTTTAATTTAGGCAGATAAGTACAGTTTACAATTAATTAGTCTCAGCAACAATTCCGAGGCAACTTTACCCCGAGTCCAAAGAAGTCCAAGACTGACAAAAGACTGAGACCGCTTATTTCTTTCTCAGTCACCTTATTAGAATACATTTAAAAAATAGAAAATATTTGTATTTAGTAGCATCAATCTGAAAATAAAACTATATTTATTGTGACCTCCACTTAAACTTGAACTATAGCAGCATATATAGCAGCTACATTAGGATACCAAGCTGACCCTTTCAGAAGGTCAATAGAGAAAAAGGCTAAGATATGCTAAAGCTCAAAAAGACTGGAATGAAAATCAGTGGAAATTAGTATTATGGAAATTCTTTGGTTCGACTGTCAACAGCATGTTATATATGGTCACTATACTGTCGCCAAAACAACAAGTCTAATTGTGGCCAAAAACATATGCACAGTAAACACGCATACTAGACTATTCTAGTGATGTGAAGTTGCCTGATTATTCTATGCATGTAAACACTCCCAACATCACCTCAACTCTTGCCAAGCTAACCTGTATAAGAGATCAGTGATACACAAAGCTGTATTTGGGATTGTGTGTAGTAACATGCATAGTGCAGGAGTGAACACAATCTCCGGATTCTCTCATCAGATGTGTATTTGCTTTGGCCCAACACAGGTTTAGTCCTGTGCCCACATGAGGGTAAACACACTCTGAGATTATGTGAGCACATTTAAAGGATTATGTAAAGGAGCAATTAGTAAACTGAGCCCTGAAGTGCGTGGTGTGGACACGACTGAAAATGCGCACACGCAACGCTGTTTCATCTGAATTTGCTTGTCAAGAGCACTTTCTTCCATCCCGATGTGACATGAAATCATAACGTTTGCCATTAAGAACCTCAGCAGCAGCTGGTATTAGCCACTTTTTTACCAGTGTGGTTCCAATCCCAGTGACTAATCCTGAACCGGCCCACAGTTTCCCATTACAGTGAAGCCAATATAAGTGTGTCACTTAAAGTATCAGTCGAATGCTGGTCTGAGACCAGGAATGACATCAAGCACTCATTTACAGAACGTGTAGTCTGTTATATTCCCATACTCAAATTTACACAGTTAACATACAAATGGTTCCTGTATCTGGAGTTGTGGTGCTAACAGAGTTTAAGGTACTGGACTATTGTTCAAACACTTAAAGCTTGAGCATCATAATCAGATTTCTGCAATTATCTGATTAATCAAGCACAGCATTGTCCGATTTCTAAGAACAGATTAAGATTTTGCTGCGCATGTACACCCTTACTTTGATATCAATTTGTTTTTTCACTCTTCAAAGTGGATAGTTGCCAGATATATTTATTCCAAGCAATCACAGCTTATTTTTCTAGACATTTATTACTTAATTTACCATACTTTATGACAAAGTCAGCATAACATACTTTACACTTTCTTAATACTGTACATGGTCATGCCTTTCCCCCATTACATTTTAAAACAAGGACTACTTATGAAGCTGCATATAAATGTTGATAATTTTGGTGAGTGGTCTCCCTCAGTTGTGGTAAGTGGCCTGCTTTGGGTTTTATTCGTTTTTTAGCCAATTCTCTTCTTTCAAGCTCGTTTCCACAGACCTGGTTGCTTGGGAGTCACAGGATTTGGCAACCCTGGTTTTAAATTCTGCACCCTCAAATTAGCTACCAAACACTCCGAAATACAATATATGCTGAAGAGATGATAAATTTAATTAAATAAAAAAGATAATTAAACTGTAATAATAAAATAATAATATGTTTAAAGTTTATGTCACATCCTTCTGTGAAATTATTGCTTGGCTACAAAGTAGAAATCTGATTCATGTGGCACTCAACTTATCTGATTGCCCAAGTGCCTGCAAACTCGTTGATTGGATTACTGTCTGATTACTATTGGCAGCATGTTGAAAACCAAATTTTAAGACAATAAAGGAATTTCCTGTGTTTCCAATAGTAATTTGTTTCTTAAAATGGGTATAAGTAAAACATTTTGCCAGTTTCTTTACTAAATAGCATTGCAGACTTTTTCCCATCACATCCAGTGATCTCATCAGTGCGATGTGTGGAGCAGGAGATTAATCCTGTTTTGTCTCTCCAAAGATGTCCGATCAGGTTGAAATCCTCGCCTTCATTTTGCGTTATGAACTCATTTCCTTGCGCTCACTGCCAGTGTAACCTGAGCATGCAGAGGACCGGCGGACTCTGGGGGATGAAAGCGGTCCCAAAGCCCAAGCATTAACCTTCGGGGTCAATGGCATTAGCTACCACTATTTATAGTTAAACTTTAATTTTTGCATAGCGGGGGAAAAGGCCTGAAACAGATTACAAGGTTCACTAGAAGAGATTTGCAGATAAGTAAATCAATCGGTGAGATGGATGAAAACCAGAGTCACCTAAATGACTGGGAATGAAGCTTATCACCTTGTTTTGCTCCCGTTCCTTTTTTGTTGGTGAACGATGTGTCTATAAAAAGCACAAATAGCAGCAATAAGTAATAATGGCTGATGTTGTAGTGTGTTTAGAAAGGGGATGTATCTGGTCTTAAATATATTCAAGATTTTAAAATGTTATATATGTTAAATCTCCTTATTTGTGTACTTAAGTTTTTAACTTTATGAATTCAAAATGTTAGGGCATAAACAACTATGAAATGTAATATTTCAAAATGGAAGTCCCAGGGGTGCCTTCTAGCTGGGTCAGGTGTCACATGCAGGCACAATTGGCTGTGTCTCAGGTAAAGATTTGTAGGTTTCCATCACTGCAATAGACAGGCATTTTGTCTGTGGTATGTGTTATCCAGGCCAAACAAGGTGTAAGGTCTGATCAGGAAAAGCATAGTTAAATGGGGGATAAATTAAATAAATACAAATAAATTACAAATCTGGTGGACATTTTACAGCTTCAGAAATGTTTGGCTCAGTGCTTTGCCTGGACTGCCTGTGTGGAGTTTGCATGTTCTTCCCATGTCTGCATGGGTTTCTCCAGGTATTCCAGAGTAAGGACAACTGATGACAACAAATTGTCACAGTGTGTTCGAGTGTGTATATGTGCCCTGTGCTGGATTGTTGTCCAGAATAAGGTTGAATCTCTTGAATGAATTTTTTGCTGCTGGCTAAGTAACCCTGAATGAATGAATGAATGATTGAAAAACAACAAAAATAACACCCAGTGAATGTATATATATATATACATGCAATTCGACTCCATTACTGCATATAATGCTTATACTGTATATACTGTAATGTAATTATACTTTACGCATATTGAGTACTGGTCAATCTTACGAAACTGTATTTTGTTTTGTTACCTTGTTTCTACAGTTATCATTACACTTTCTATGAGTTACAGGACTGAGGTTTCAGTGCAGAATTAGCAAATACATGCAATGTGGTCTCATGGAATCCATACAAAGAGCAATAGAGCACTAAGCACCTTCTAATTATTTACCAAAATGCGCACTTTTACAATAAACAAAATTAATTATTAACTTATTATGGTCCTCATGATCGTCAGAAGATCCAGATGATAAATAATAATAATAGGTTAAACTTATATACTGTAGCGCTTTGCATCTAAAAAGCCTCCTATTGAACTGTCAAATGTCCCCTAATTTTCAGAAATAGGAATATGTTAGGGTAACAGGACTGAGTGATCTGGGGAAATGACATGAGTAAATTCTTATGGTATACGTAGATCTGATATGGAGTGACATAAAAAATGTGAAAAAAGAAAGGATTTTAATTATTATATTTTAATTTAAATGTCAGTGTTTTTGGTAGTTTGTATTCATGTTTTAAATAATATATCGCATCACTTTACAGGAAACCTTGCTTAGTAATAAAATATTTCCTGTAGTTTATATGTATTTATTTATTTAACTATATGAATATATTATATGAAAATATGAAAGAAAAGGCACCCAATTAGTAGAATGGTTCATATACAGTATGTACACATATAAAAATAAAGAACAAGAATTATATTATTATCAGGTATATGAATGCCACCCTTATATCTCGCTATTATCTTTACTTAATGCACTATTGTGGTTCTCACTGTTTTTTTTTTTTTTTGCTGGATGCTAAAATAAATACAGTCGACCAATTTTTACATTTAAAAATGTCATTTTAGGACTTTAAAAATATTGTTTATTAAACATGATCATATTATTAATACATACTATTCATGAAACTGAAAGTACGGTACTTAAGAGTGTGTTTTGTTAGTTTTTTTGCACTCCTAGCTCACCCCTGTGTTTTAAATGCAGGGTCTGTAGACTGGACAGCAGACGGGGGTTAAGAGACAGGATGTAGGGGATTGTGGGATATTGTGGGGAGTGTTCATCATGAACGCACATGCAAATATGCTTACACGTGCACACAGATCACTGTAAATAAAAAAAAACATCAAACAGGATTGAAATCCATGCATTTATGAGTGAAAGCATGATATTAGTCCTGTAATGATCACGTTAAGAAAGAATAATTAAAGACTAAAGAGAAACGGTGATTGCATTAAGTGATAGTTTGTAAAAGAAAATTACGGTTGAAGTGCAGCGAGCCAAAGGAAGAGATGTTCGTTCTCTAATAATAAACAGCGGCTGAAATATCTCGGCTCGTTTGAACTCCTACATGAGCCACTATCAGAGGAAACAGCGCAGCAGCTAATATATCACACTCGCATGCTTTAAAACGGATGTGGCCCATCAAGATGTACAGCTATATTACTGACCTGTGTCCAAACACGATACTGATAGAAGCGTCGCTGCTGTTCGTGTTTTTATGTCATGAACTTCAGGATGAACTGACCTTCAACACGGACAGTCACGGTGCAGATGATCTCACTGGGCTTCCCATCATCGTTAAGCCTACTGGTGAAGCCAAAAGTGCTGTGTGAAGGGTCAAAGCTTTTTACACAGTGCCCAGGTGATGCTGAAAACGCAGAATCGTGCTTACTTTTTCTGGAGTGGACAGACACAAACAGTAAAAAAGCTACGACAGGGTTTGTGGACACCTCTTATAATAAAGTCTCAGTAAAATGGGTTGCACTGATACCCCAGTGACTTTCAGTATGACGCATTTATTGGTGTTCAGCAAGTCGGTTCATCAACTTTCTGCCCTGCTCTCCTTAAACAAAGTTCATAATTTTTGCCAATCTCGAGCCTGGCTGGTTTGCACAGAACCTTGATCTTAGCTACAGCAGACACCTTGAAAATGCACTGGAATGTCAAACGTGAGCCAGGGCTATTACTGTCAGAATCCGACCTCACAGTTAGGTTCCAAAATCTAGTGGAACGCCTTCTTAGAAGAACATAGTTTGCAGCAACAAAGTGAACTCTGTACTGATACAAATGTTTTGGATGTATTTATGGTTGTCCACAAACTTTTGATTATATACTGTATAAGCAGGGCATCCTGTTTTATCCCTGCTTCTGCTGGTCATGGTTGCAGGACAGGAGAGAGTCCCTGCGCCTGCTGGCACAAAGGCACTGTCAGGACTCAAACCTAGGTCCATGTATTTGTGCACTAGCCTATTAAACCACTGCCACCTATTATGTACCACCTATTATGTAAATACTGATCTAAAGCACAGTGGCTCAGGGGGTAGCAAATTTAGAGTGGCCGAAACACCTAACACGCATGTCTTTGGACTGTGGGAGGAAACCAGAGCACCCGGAGTAAACCCACGCAGACATGGGGAGGGCATGCAGACTCCCCACAGAAAGGACTCTCCACCCTGAGATTCAAACCGGGACCTTCTTGCTGTGAGGCAACCGTGCTACCCACTGAACCACAGTTCTGCCCATGTACTCTTAATAAAACAAAATACCACATCTCTTATCAAATTGAAACTGATTTTGAGTTTGAATTCAAATCAGAGTGATTGCTGTGTACCATACTCATTCCCGCTTGAAGAGGTGGGATTGGGAACAATTTATCTGAACTCAGTGTATGAGAGAGTGATACAACCATAAAGCCCATAGTGCAACCATAAAGTCCATAGTGCTCTGCAAGCATATCTTATCATAGAAAAGTAGTACTCTGATAACTGAAGCATGCTCGGTCCTAAAATGTTTAAGAGCAGGCCAGCGGCCTATATATATATGTGTGTGTGTGTGTGTGTGACAAGGGGGACAATTGTGCTCTGACAACACTACAAAAGTACAGTAGCATATAGGAGAGATTCTGAAATAAAAAGCCCAGATAAATGGCTCATAGACGACAAAAAATTAACTGTTGTACCCTAGCAGAATATACTGTATCAATGTTCTTACAAATAATTTGTTTAAAATGTTTATTTGTTAAAAAAAAAGGCTTATATCATGAACCGATGGGTTTACTATAGTCTGTACTGTATCAGAGCAGAGTCTATTACAAATTATTTAACACTTACCTACACATTACTACACATTAACCTACAGTTGACAATAGTCATTAACACAAAGCTTATTTTATAACCAAGTCATGTAATTTAGTAAGAAATGAATTGAAAGTGAAAAGTAAATGAAAAACACTTACTCTATCAGTGAACTAAAATGGTGCTAATGTTAACTGCTTTTGGCTGGTTGTCATTACTAACCATTTTAGGACCCATGGAGCCTTATTTGCACTAAGAATACAGTACTGTATAAATAATGAAAAAGGCAATAAACACAGCAGAGATCTTCACTGAGCAAGGGACATTGTGAATCTGAATCATGAATCGAGTTTCAGCTGAATTGAGTCATGACAGCTCGGCGCATGCAAGTTTAAGCAGGTGTGCCTAGTACCAAGCAAATGACGAAAACTTGGTGAAAATTAGTTGAGAAATGAATTCCTTAAGTTCAGAGGTGGTCGAGAACCGAGGTACCACTGTATGTCTTTTCTGAAAGGCTGTTTTACTTTGGTGTTGTATTGAGCTTGGCTTTTAAATCCTGCCTAAGATTTTAAATCCTGCCTAAGTGTTTGTTCGAGCTAGAGCAGGATTTGTACTGTGTTTTTCTGTTTTTTTATGTTCAGCCCTAACATGATGAATGTTAACTATGCTAGTATACATAGCTCTTAGCCTGAGGAGCTGTGTTCATAAGTATGTAGGCGTCTGGAAAGAACAGAAGATTCTCAAACTTACAGGATGTCGGCCTCTTGCTTCCGGAACAGTCCATTTCTCCCACACTGGCGTCCCCCCAAGGAGGTCTGAGGAAGTGCTCCCTATACATATGCCTGTGTGTGTGTGTGTTGGGGATGTATGGTCGTACTAGGCTAGGCCTCCCTAGGCTCCTGACCCACCAACTCAGAGGCATTTCCTCTTCATACACAGATCGACCATTTAACATGGACGGAGACGGAGACGCACGCACACACACACACACACACACACACACACACACACACACACACACACACACACAGAGTAAGCATTGGTGCCATGTTTTACATGTACTAAAGCAGAAAGTGTATGCCAAAATATCTGGGGTACTCACTGACCCTTACAAAAACTAGTTAGCATTAGCACAGATTCATTCCACTGAGGTTTTATCAGTTTGCTTACATGTGCCATGTGTATGAGGAGCTAAGTCTTTACTTCTTTAAAGCATAATGTCAACTAGTAATGTAATTTGCAAATGTTATGTGATTTATCATGCTAAAATGCTAACTGATCGACTGCAACATGAGACACATTGGAATTAGCTTTGTGTTTACGTTTCAGGTTTGAGTAGCAATCCATGTGTAGCCTAATGGTGCCATATACACTGCTTACAAAAATTAGGGGATATTTCATTAGGGGATTTTAATTTCAAAATATCTCCTAATTTTGTTGAGCACCATTTTAACCCGTTATATTCTTCCGGCATCACAAAGTCATGCTCAAAATATGGCGGAAAACTCATTTATTTTTCAGATTTGAGAAAAAGTAATTTAGCAAACAACATAGGATACATACAGGTATGCACCTTTTAACACCCATCCAATTAACGTCTGTTCACTTTAACAACCGCCTTAACAATTATATTATATTATAATAGCAATAGTCTTTTAACTCTGGACTGTGCAGCCATAAAGATCTGGTCAAATAATAATAAAAAAGGTAATATATATATATATCATTATTATTGGCATAAACATTAATTTCATACTTTGTGGTTTTGTTTACATACTTAAAAATTTTATTATTTTATTACTTTGCAGTAACTACATGCAAAAAACAGGAACCACATTCTGGCCTGTGAAATGGAGAAGTTTGTGCTCAAATTACACTACAACTTTTTCAACTTGACTTATAACTAGAAGTGCTAAACCACAGTCATTTGACTGCTGTAACTTCCACAAAGTAGCATCACACCAGATTTACCCACTATAAGATTAAAATTAAGAGGGTAAACGGTGATATTGCATTGCCTGTTCTGGAAATTAGTGTGTCTTCAAGTGGGCTTATTCCCTCTTGGTTGTGTGCAGCCAGCGAGGTACTCACATTTACATCTTGTGAAATACCCTTTACATTTACATAACACTGACATAAAAATACTGTGTGAATACAGACAATGACCGTTTTGATCAACGACCTGGAATACCAGGACTTTCAGGGAAGAAAAAAAATAAGGGATGGGGTAACCTGATCATTCAGTACATGCAGCTACATAACTGGCTTGATTTTTATTGATGCACAACGTTTGATTAGTCCAGACCAGACCAACTGAAGCAACGACCGATAGTAACACTGCCTCTGGAGGCTTCTACATAGGGCACTACTTACTAGGGCTTCTACATAGGGCACTTACTAGCAAAATGAAGGCTTTTTTGATTAGTGTATATAACAAGTGTTTTTAATAGCTGTTTTTAACAGCTCTTTAGTCCCATTCCTATAAGTTTCCGTCATATTGATGAGTTTGAAAATGCTTACTTTCACCTTTAGACATAACTGGGGGTTCTACTGTATACTATACTTACAAATTTGACTTCACCCAGCTTTTAAATGATCTATGATCATTTGCATTCAATACTTTTTTTCCGATCATACTTCTTTAGTAAAGTTGACAGTTCACCACTATCCTTCCAGTTATTAATAATGCATTGAACAGTTTCAGTTCTACTACTTTCGGCAATCTCCTTATTGTTTTCTTTGCCTGATGCAGACCAGTAATTTGACCCTTCTGAAACACAGTAACATCATTTCCATGACTATGGGACATAGTTGTTTAAGAAATGAGAAGTTACTCACAGCATCATTTAGGGTTCAAAGAATTGCTGCCAGCTGAGACATTAATTGCTACAGTAATTATCCAATCATAGCCTCTTAGATATTTGCTTATTTTACTCTTAAAGGGAACTTTTTGGCCAAGCAGTGTAACAGATCTACAAAATACCAATTATCATTTTTTAAAAGTATTAAACATTATAAATAATTCTTGAAATAGAAGATGTGTCAAAATGTCACAACACTAATGTAAAAAAAGCTTTATTTACAGCCAAATTGACGTTTTTATTTATTTATTTATTTTAATTGGGTTCATAAGAAGCAGAGGTTTTTGCAAAGAGCACACAGTGAGTCTACTCACACTTTACATAAAATTAAAAAATTCTTTAGATTTGTTATTGACCTTAATTATCTAAATAGCTAAGAAACAGCAGAGTCAATTAGTATTTAACACTATTGGTTATTATTTATGGGATTAGTGAACAGTGATTTGAGGGACTGTGCATTTAATCTTTGAAAGTAAAATGTTTATATTAAAACTATTATTGGTGTTATTGCCACTGGTGTTCCTACTGCTGACAGTTTGTGACCTCAGGACCTCAAATGAATACTATTATTAGAGATAAATAACTTCAAAATATAATGTTCAGATTCTATTTGTAGAAATTTGTGTAGACATAGACATTTATTATATCTAATATACTATATGTTATATAAAATAAACTGGGCGGGGGTGAACACATTACACAATCTTTCACCAGTAGTAATCACTGATGACTCTGTCTGCTCTCCAAATAACATTTTGTCATGAAAAAACATGCCAGAAGTGATAAGTGGGGCTGACGTGATAAACTGTTATAAACTGGTTGGAACACTTTTCATTTGTACTTGCAGACAGCTCCAGATATCAAATATTCTAGATGTTTTTCAGTGTTTTTTCATCTCAGTAAGCATTTCACATCTAGCCATTGAGACACGAATTGTATCCCTCAAGCAAGCACAGACTGTGGGCTTTCCTCTGTTACCTCGTCAGCCAGTTGGTGGGTGGATAATTAAGGTTAAAATCATGTGCTAAGTTAGTTAGGCATTAGCCAATTAATCACTGGACCCCACTTACGAATTTTTGAACATTCCTACCTTATCTCAGAATGGAGCTGGTTTGTATACAGGAGACTTACTGTATTGTTTTCTTATTATAACCCGTTAGCCTGGGTAGGGTCATATGAGTGTTTAAAGCCCATCCTGGAATTCACTGCCAGCATGTAGAAGTGCCAGTCGAATGCAGTGTCCGCTCCCTCCCAAACAGAGGTGTCCTGCAATATTAAAAGGCAGAGTGTCTGGGCACTCAAAAACAGGTCTGTGCTTTATTTTTCTGCCTTGCACACAATCACACTCACGCACACGTTTGGGTTAAAGAAAGGGCCTCTCAGAGTCCTCAAGGGGCATTGAACTGAGGCCTGTTGTGCCTGTCGGCCTCCTGAGTGTAATGAATGGTTATTGGCTGCTAAATGACGAACAGGTGACAGGGCCAATGAGAAGACAGATGATGGTGTGCCACGGTGTGATAATGGCCGGTGGCCGTAATTTCTCCCACAGCCCTCTGCTCCTGTGCTGCCAGGCCCTCATCAAGTACACAAAGGGGCTCTGTGTGTGCAGGTCTGTGGGTGTGTGTGTGTGTTCGCTTGTGCCCAGCTGCAGAACTCCTGCTCTGCTCCATTTGCTGGTTGATGGGCTGAGTGGAAGCCAAGGCAAAAGTTCACATACACACACACACCTTTCCAACTCTCTCCACGAGAGAGACTGAGGGAGGCAGGATCTGACCTGCTTGGCCCATACTTTTACTTCGCCTCGCCCGGGACGTTGGACTGTTCGAGTTTCCCTCCTTACTCAGCCTGAAGCATGGTGGGTTACAGTAGTTGTGTATTCACTTGAGCATTCTAAATTACGCAGCTTTAACAACTTACGCACGCGCTCAGCCGTCTCTTCTATTTGATTTGCGTAATTTGGATCAAACGCGGTCGCCAATAATCATTTCTAGCCACTCACAATAGCGATCGCCCTTAGCTTTCCCTTTCGTGATGACACACACTTCCACCCCCTGGGCACACAAACACTGAGGAATTCATCTGTAATTTTCCTTGACTGAGCAAACAATACTGCTGCCTTAACATTGTTGACATCTCTAAAGCCAATAAGTACAGTGTAATGGAGCTCTAAGGGCCCAGACCGCACAGAGCGAGTCTGCCGAAAACAAGCCCTAGATCCTCTCAGACTTACTTTAATGCTTCACACCTGTGCTTAAACCTGCACATTCATACAATAACCAGGCATTAATGCGCTGCGGATTCTGCTTAAGGCCTTGTTATTACTTTCATTAATAGCTTTCTTTAAGCAACCTGTGGCTACTCGGTTCTAAACTTGAGTTTACACTGATGCCAAGGTGCAGGGTTATTTCGGGTGCATTTTGGGTGCCTGTATTTATTTGTTCACCTGCCACTTCACTGGGTTCACCGGTTCGACTGTTGGTTAACGCAAATTGCTAATCAGCCAACAACATGACAATTATTCAGTGCAGTTATGCATGTAGATAAGCTCAAGACACACACTGAAGATCAAATCAAGCATGAGATATGAGACTTAAGTGTTTTTGAACATGGCATTGTTGTTGGTGCAAGACATACTGGGATGAAAACTATATTTCAGAGACTGGTGATTTACTGGGATGTTCATAACCCATTTACTGAGATGTTCTAGTGTTCACAAAGAATGATTTGAAATACAGAATCAAGTGACTGGCAGTTGTCTGGATGAAAATTGATTGGGGTGGCATTGAAAAAAGATAAACGTATTTAAATAGATAGATAAATACCCACTCTGTATGCACAAACACATCTCTGAACACACAGCACATTGAACCGTGAAGCAGATGGGCCACAGCAGCAGAAACCTTAAAGGCTTAACCCACCATTAGACTTGTTGTTTAAGATCTGGTTTAATGACAATATTTAACATATCGTTTACAATTTGTCCCCCCAAAAATTTCAAACTTGCATTTAGCACACCACAATACTCTTTTTCCACTGATCTGTATTACAGTTATTTGTTAGTTAGTACTGTAGAAGGATCAAGTTGGCATCTTGATGAAGCTGCCAGATTCTGCTATTGCTCAAGTGCAAAGGGAGGTCACACTAAATACTGTATTATTAACCCTGGATGTTCTGGTCAGTTATCCAGTATCTTAACAACTGGTCCACCCCTGCCTCAAGTTTTCTATTGACATAATGCGATATAATACGATAGAGTCCCGGCAGTGCCTTTTGGCCATGTCTGGTGTCCCATGCAGACATGATTGCCTGTGTTTGAAAGGGAAGAGACTGTTTGGACATAATTCCCAGATCCTGCAACAGCAACACTTATGAAGAACATTCGTCTATCACACCCTTATGTCTATGTTCTATAAATTTGCTGATTAAAAATGTTTTTGTTAATTTTATGGAGCTTACATGACATAATTGTGCCATATTATTTACATTCATTATATTCTGTTTAATCCACACGGGTCGCAGGCCAGCCGATGCCCATCCGGCAACTCTGGGCACAAGTGGAGGAACAACCCTAGACGGGGTGCCAATACATCATAGGGCACACACACAATCATGCACACAGTCACACACTAAGGGACACTTTAGAGACACCAATTAAGCTAACATGCATGTCTTGGACTGTAGGAGGGTACCGGAATACCCACAGTAAACCCATGCAGACATGGAGAGGACATACAGACTCCACACAGAAAGGAACCAGGCTGTTCCTTTGATTGAACCTGAAACCTTCTTGCTGTGAGGTAGCGATGCTACCCACAGAACAACAGTGCTGCCTTCAGAGTTTTCCCATTATCTGATTACCCAAGAGCATGTAAACTGCATTTGATCAGACAAATTTGCTGACAAAATATGATTTATTACTGCATCACTAAATGTATGTAAACGCACTCAGTCAGAGCCACCGTGCTGCCCTATCGTAGTATACTTAGTGGAGTATAGTATAGAATACTCCCTGTGTCTGTGCGAGTTTACTTCGGTGACCCCGTGTAGATTAATTGAAATTTTTACAGATTGTCATGTTAATAGCTTATTTATATATTGAAAGTATATTATCATTGGTTTGTTACACTCTAATGCAGTCCATTTAGCCTTTTCTGCCTAGCTGGTCACACAAGCCAATCAACGCTGTGGATCCATGAGCAGAGGCATAAGCCTGTCATGCTCACAACCTGACCGATCGAGTTCATAAGCTCACATTTGGGATGGAGATCATTCTATCTCAGTTGATGTGTTTAGAAATATTTACGTCTATTTCTGTGTGTGACTTTTCACCACTTATTTATAACAAACTGTAAATGCCGTCCGTATGTGTATGTGCTATTGTTAGTAATATTCCTGTGTCTGCCCCAACACTACCAGTATATTCTCTTTAACCTATATTTATATAAACTGGTTCACTTTCACTCATTGAGGCTTTGTTTTATCTGGCTGATCTTCCGTGTTGTTTGTAATACTGCCTATCAATGCATTTTTGGCTTCTTTCAAACAAAAGCAGCATAGAACATCTTCACAGGATGTATTGTACATGTTAAAGATTGCATTACATTTACTAAATGCATTTGATTTTAATTAAAGAGGAACTTGGACTAAGTGACTGTTTATCTATAGATCTGGTGGATGCTCTTTGGATTTTTTTTTATATTAAGAGTTTAATTCTTTTATCACTCTGTTGATATTACAGAACACTAATGTATGGCTCCTAGATAAATCTGGAATAATGCTACAGATTAACTAAACCGGCTACTTGTCTGGCTCCCCCAGCACACTCATTAACCTAAAGTATATCCTCCTGAATGCAATGTCTAGTTTAAGAGGCTAATCGTTAGCTAGCTTATTGCTACGGCTAGCCAGTTTTCACACCTAATTCTGGCCTGTCACACTCCCTGTGTGTACCTCTCTCTCTCTCTCTCTCTCTTTCACACACCCACCTATCACCTTTTAGGGTCACAGGAAACCAAGACCATAACACTTTATGGTGACTATATCTGTGCTGTCACTATGCATTAGCCTGGTTAAGGTGACATGATGTTTCTCCCTTACAGTATTTACAGAATTTATGTCATTTCAGCAGGAGTCGGTGTCGTTGCCTGAAAGATTTATTATTTAATGCATTCATCAGGAAGTTACAGTTACAGTTATAGTTACATTTCCACGTCAGATAAACCCACAAGCAAACCTCATAAATGTATAATTCTAAATCTGGCCTAAAGCAAACATTAAATCATAGCTTTCTGGCACAAATATGCTACAGAAATTAACTTTAATCAAAAATAATGAGTAGGTCAGTGATATATACATCCAGTCCCACATGGTAACCATGTCCTGGGTATGTTCCCACCTTGAGCTCAGTGGTCTTGGAATAATCTTAATACAAAATATATTTTATTTGTCCCTATGACGTATTGTGATAACCAACTGGTAAAACGTTTATCTCAGGTGAACACTAACTCATAGAATTACATATTAAACCAGCTATGTATTCATTCAACAATCACCATTCATTAGTTTAGCCATTCCAAGCCTTATTATAATGCCCATATAATACATCCCAGGGTACAATTATTGGCTTAGAAGAGAAATGTTACAGTTATTGATGGCTACCCATCCATCCATCTATCTTTACACCTACCTATCCAGTCTACCATTCAACTCTCCCATCCGTCCATCTATCCATCCATACTTCCATTCAGAAATCTGACAGGTCATTCATCCGTCTATCTATTAATTTAATGATAATGCTCTTATAACATTGATCTACTCAGACCTTCCCAGTCTGTCCTTCATTTATATATCCACCTACCAATCCATCACTTCATCTATTAAACTATTGATTTATTCACCCATCCATCCATACAGGAGTCATATTAATGCTTTTTAATACCTCCCAGGTCTAACTATCTATTCAACCAGTCATAAACTCAGAGGTTCCATCACAAAGCCATTACAATAGCAACAAAAAGTACTACGAGTTTAGAAATTTGTTCAGATGATAAGCTTTAGCAGGTCAGAGATGAATGACTAATCAGGTCATCCAATCAAGTCCAGTAGTACATAAAGCTAATTTTTTCTATTCATCCATTTATCTATTGATGTAAAAGTTCTACAATTGCACCTTTCTCAGATGATTACATTTACAGTACCAAGCCTGCTATATCAGTCGCTGCCTAGTCAATCCGTCTATTCATTAATTCATCCATTTGTCAATCAATCCATCCACCATAACCCTAAACAAAGTTTAGAAATTTTTAGAAGGGGGCATGGATCACAGCCTAATTACTGCTTCCACCTATCCATTAATTCTTATATCTTAAACTTTTCCTTATAATGTTTCTCTCATACATCTAAATTACAGACATACCCTTTAAATCACATATTTTGTTAGATGATCAACATTAGCAGATATATTGTGTGGTACTGTGCAAAAGTCACCACTATATTGGTTGTTTTAAGAAAAAGTATAATGATCATATATAGCATATTGTTTACAACTGGTCACAAAAATTACTCTTTTTCACTGATATTTATTCCAATCTCTGTGAGCATTAGCGTATCATAGATTTTTTTTTTTTTTTTTTAGCTTTTTCACCTCGTTCCCCTTCCAAAAAAAGGTTTATTGGCTGCAAACATTTCAAAAAGAGAAAGTCCTGATAAAGATTATTAGGACTGTAGAAGGAACTTTTTTTTCAGTTCTTAATACTGCATACAAATTTCCCGTGGTTTGTGTTGTATTCTAATAAAGAGACTGAGAAATAATTATATACGGTCATTATACCATTGCTAAAACAATGGTATATCTAATCTAATGGTGACCTAAGGCTTTCACAATACTATATATAGCTGGGTACTCGGCCAGTTGGGTATTCATCCATTCCATTCACTTATCCTTCCATCTATTTATCCACCCATTCAATCATACAGCAGCTTTAACATACTGCATATTGTAGCATTTGTTTGCTATTTGATAACAAACATGCGTCAGAACAGATGGGGTTCACTTGCATTGTTAATGCTTCAGTGATTATTCTAAATGGCTGATAGGAAAAACACCTGTGTAGGACTGAATACCTCTGTGAGAACACCTTGTGTTCTTTGTATCAGGAGTGAATTTCGGTCATTGTTCAATCATATGCAAATGTGGAGGTACTAGTTCAAGTGCTGACGCAAGTAGTTTTGGAAGACAGCAACAGACAGAGGTGATGATGGTAATGTAGCATGGGTGGGGTAGCATGGGTAGTAGATGCATAAAGAGTTGGTGAATGACTTACTGGGGTTGCAGAGCTTTTGGAAGGATTAAGATTCAGGAGTATGAAGGTGCGGATAGTAAAAAAGTAGGTTATCTGTGGTTGACTGATTCCTTGAGAACAAAGCAGAGCCATGTGTTTGTGTTTTTGTTTGTATATCTTAATCACTTAGTTAGTATCTCTTAATCTAAGTGCAATCCAGTCATAGTCAGATTTTTTCAGTGTTAATATAAAAAGCATACCCTGATTTCTCAGATCAGATTAAGGACTGGAAATCGGAGTATGAAATCTGAAAGAAGGATTTTAGCATAACTGGATTTCTCATTGGTGTTTTGTCAGGTCACTTTGAAAACACCAAGAGATTTAAAACACTAATCAATCAAAACTGCTATTTAAAATATCTCCATATTACTTGCTGTGTGCCTCTTCTGATGATATCTTAAAAAGTTTGGGTTAGTCTATTAACAAAAGGACCAAAAACAGATTTATAATGTTCACTGTGGGGACTGTCCCATAGTTGTTCAACCCCTTATTAGCACACTGAAGAAGGTGCTATGCATTTTTTATGCATAAAAAACAAGGGGGGGGGGCATGCATGTTAATTTGGCTAGATGATGTCGAATGGCAACATGTAAGGATACAATACAGAAAGGTCAGCAAAAATAATAGACCATAGGAATGGAGGTTGGACTATTTTAAAATAAGCTAAACTGACTGTTGAGTTTGGTGTTTTGACTGGCCTGGTATACTGCATATTTGAGAAATAATCCTACTTTGTTAAACAGTTGTACTTGTAGGATTCTTGGATTTATTTTGATTGCATTACATGGAGTCATGCCTACGTTTATTTGGTTATTTTACTGTACATTAACAATATGTGTGGGAATTCTGGTTAGGGTAGCAGAGGGGTACACACTGTATGCACTGCATGTCTCTGAGTGCATGTATCCCATTAGTTACATTGCAATTGGTTTTCTTAGTCTGCACATGTCTGTCAGTTTTGGCCTTTAATTAAATGACTACAAAACATTTTGTCAAGACCATGAAATGTGGAATATGGTCAAGAAAATAAAGAATTTAGTTATTTAATGAATATAGTTTGAAATTTGTCACAGCCTTCTGTGAGATTGTTGGTCATGATCTGATTGCTCAACTGCATGTTAATTCATTGATTGGACTCCAGACATCTGATTTTTATGTAGTTATGAGGTATTAAGTGCATGTAAATGCTCTTATTGTAACCCACTGCATGGGATATGGTATCTTTATTTACCTGGCTCAAACGAGGCATTTTAACTGCAGGTTTTTCTTGTGCAAGAGTATATGTATCTAGCCTGCTAAGGGAATTATGCCTGTTTTATCATTCTGAGTTTAGTCTTGGCTTCCTGGGTGCCTCAGTCATCAGGTCTATAAAAAGAAAGAACGAAAAAGAATGGAAAAATTCCCATGGTACATATTTCTGGGCAGCCAGGCTTGAGTGTGCTGTTTCCCAGACTCCGCCTAATGCCCTTTTCATGGGCCAGAAAGCACAGCAGATATGGTAGTTGTGATTTATACCAGGACCCTGTGATGCTGGTGTGGGTACACTATATATAGACAATAATGAAAGCTTTACTGAATCTGGGTCTAATGCCTCCTACCAATGCAACACGTACACAAATACATAGTCACACACTAATGCTCAGTGTCATTCTGGAGGTTGTCCAAGAGAGCTAAGATAAGACCAAATAGTAGACAAGCAACACTGCGGTCTCTAAATGAAGCAAATTCCCGAGCCACTTAATACTAACCAGTACATGTGTCATAGTTTAGGTCAATTTCTCCAAAACACGCTGACTTAATGGAGAAACATCGCAGACAGCAGTAGATAGCCCTGGAGTAATCTAGAAAGCAGCAATGTATCCCACGATTTACTGGCTATTAAAGTTAAAGTGCTTTGGGGAAGGGTTGTTCTGGCTGTTGAAGTTATTGAGCGTAGCCTGATGGATAAGGACCTGGTCTGGACTCTTGTCTATCTGGGAGAAGGTCGTAAACTGTCTGTGTTTCCCTGTCTGATCGTGAAGTCGTCCAAAGCCTTCCCCTTTACAGTTGTCATACATTCTTTTATTGGGATGTGGGATTGGGACCAATTATGGGGCTGATCCGAGTTCTCTACATTTTCAGAAACCTCAGGATGCTTTCATTAGCAGTGCATACGCATGAAATGAAGATGGTGGTGTGCCCATAACCTGTTCTGTTGTCAGCAAACCTCTATGGGTCACACTTTTGCAAATACCATTTCCAGATTAAGCCTACCAACAAAAATACACAAAACACAGACAAATAGTGAAGTGAAGTCTGAGCTTTACTGACTAAATACAACAGTGGAAATTTTGCGAAACGCGATTTTGAAGTGTTTGTCACTTTCCGCATCAGTGGCAATCTCAGCGACACACACACAAGGTTATATCCATACACAAGTTTTCAAGACTAGTCATATATACACACACACACAAGTCAATGCCAATTTAGAGTAATCAATTAACCAAACGCATGTCTTTCGACTGCGGGAGGAAACCGGAGTACCCGGAGTAAACCCACAGACTCCATAAGAAAGGACCCATGCCGTTCCACCCTGGGATTGAACTCTGGACCTTCTTGCTGTAAGGCAGCGGTTATACCCACCGAGTCACCATGCTGCCCCGATTTTAAAGTGAAATTAGCATGGCTTATGTCACTTTATTGTCACAGCTTTAATACTGGTGGTGCAGATGCAACCAACAAAAGTGTATAACAAATAAAGTTCTCGAAATAGCTCTGCATATGTATCCCCTTCAAACTATTTAGTAGAAATCCCAGAATGTAGTCCAGTTTAAAATCATTTTCCTCCTAGTTTTTTCATTGTTGTAGCTTTCTGTTATGGGAACACAGCCAACAATGTACTTGAACCCTCCTATTTTGTGGCTAGGACCCAACACTTACTCACAAATTGAGCACAAGGCAGTAAGCAAGGTTAACACAAGAATTTAATGAGCAGAATACAGATTGAGGGGAGAGAGAACCCAAATCAGAGCTAGTTGGGTGCAGCTGTCAAGGGCAGGTTCCAGAAAAGGTGGAGCCCATATGGAGAATAGATACTAACCAGCAATGGATTGTCTTGACTAAAATTTAGTTTGGTGGCAGGGGCACAGAGCCCAGTGGCTGAACTGCTATATTATCCATTTGACAACTCATACAGGTGCATGGCAGAACTTTAAGAAAGGTAACAGAGTCCAAACTGCCAAAAATGAGACCAATACAGGGTAAACACTATCGACCTGCTGTCTTAAATAGTATGCTAATGATTCGCTGCAGGTGGAATCATTAAGATCTGCAAATGAGATGTAGCCGGCACTGGGGCACATGGGTGCAGCCTGAGAAGGCTGCCACTTAATTCTAAAGTAAGGAGATGATAGGAAAGCTAATAAAGTAAGTGTTGAGTGTAGATTACCCAGCTCTTCTACTGTGTTCTACTGTTTTAGAAACCTCAGGATGCTTTCATTAGCAGTGCATATGCTGGTGTGACTGCTGGTGGGACTGCCGTTGCCTAGCGGTTAAGGTACTGGACTCTAGACCCGAATGAACTTGATGGTCCTGGGTTCAAATTCCACCTCTGCCAAGCTACTACAGTTGGGTCCTTAAGCAAGACTCTTAACCCGCCATTGCTTGAATTGTTAGTCGCTCTGGATAAGGGCATCTGCTAAATGCTGTGAATGAAATGTAAATGTAATATGCATGAAATGAAGATGGTGGTGTGCCCATAACATGTACTGTTGTCAACAAACCTCCACGGTTCACACTTTTGCAAATACCATTTCCAGATTAAGCCTACTAAAAAAAAACCCAAAAAAAGACCGACAGTGAAGTCTGAGCTTTACTGACAATATACAACAGTGGAAATACAACTCGATTTTGAAGTTTTTGTTTGTTTGTTTATTTGGCATCAGTAACACCACTATCGATATCAGTGGCAATCTCAGCGACACAAACAAGGTTATATCCATACACAAGTTTATCTCAAGACTAGTCATATATATATATATATATAGACGCAAGTCAATGCCAATTTAGAGACGCCAATTAACCCAACACGCATGTCTTTGAACTGTTGGAGGAAACTGGAGTACCCGGAGTAAACCCACGCAGACACAGGGACGACATGCAGACTCCAGACAGAAAGGACCCAGGCCGATCCACCCTGGATTGAACCCGGGACCTTCTTGCTGCCACGTGCTGCCCCTGATTTGGAAAGTCACACACACACACACACACACACGTATGTATAAGGTCTCACCACTAACAAGCCATGAGGAATATAGAATGGTCTGTAGAGCTCAGAGACAGGATTGTGTGAAGGCACAGAAACATTTCTACTGCACTAAAAGCTCACAAGAGCTCAGTGACCCCCATCATTCTTCAATGGAAGAGGAATGAAAAGTAATCGGGGAGAAGGGGCTTGGTAAGAGAGCACCACAGACCCTGTGCCAGATTCTAAAAACTCCAACAATTTGAGCTTTATAACAGAAAGGCCAGACAGACGTCTTTCCTCATCAAAAGACTCTGAACTGGGACTGTGGTAGCCTAGCGGTTAAGGTACTGGCCTCTGGACCAGAAGGTCCAGGGTTCAAATCCCACCTCTGC